>QTSX02001129.1:0-25761 GCA_014839935.2 Entomophthora muscae | reverse complement strand
ATAGTTGGTTTGGTACTGAAGTGTATGGGATTTTGGGTTGTTATTATGGCAACTGTTCTTAAAAATAGTTAACCATCCTTATTTTTTCAAGGATATCCTGGATGTTTGGTAAGCTTTTCTTTGAAAAAATAATCTATGCCTCCTTTCATGATAAATAGGATAGTCCTGTAGTAAAAGTGGTTGCTCTCATAGTGAACTATGCCTGAAGTGCACGTTTCGGGGGGTCAATCATTGTGCATCAAATTTTATTTTTGGATTCTACATGGTCGTGCCACCCTAAAAAATTCTTGGGGGCTTGTCTTTACCAAAGAAAATGGTCGGTATTTGATTCTTTGCTTGTTGAAAACGTGTCAACTTCCAGTAGGCTATATAGGGATAAACTTAATCTAGAGTTTTCTGGTGTGTTGGCAAGGATATAGATTTAATTTCGACAGCCAGTTTAAATGCTGATGGTTGCTGTTGAGGATGCTCATGTTCCTTCAGTGAGTTTCTGGAACTAGTTGGGGTTGGAGGTAGGATCAAGTCCAAGCATCAGATATTTTTATTGGTGGTCTGCTTGGGGTTGAGATGAAAAAGATCGGGTTTATTTCGGTGTGCACAGGTTAGCAGGGTGGGGATGCGAAGCAGTTGGTTTATAATATTAGTTGGGTTCCGAGTTTTATGCGGGAGTAGTTTACATGGGAGGGGGTAGTCGGATTCCGATTTGAGGAATTCGCCTTTTGGGTCGGCGAAGATATCGTCGGGCTGGACGCAGGTCGCTTCTCTATCGAGGTGAGTGGTCTGGCGTTGGCGGAGGAATAGGATGATGGTCAGGAGGAAGATGAGGCCGACTGAGATGCCCAGGATGCTAGCAACTATGGCGGGGGAGTTGGGGTTGACGCTGCTCAGGGTGGAAACTAGGGATTGGTCCATGGGGTTGATGATCCGTGTGGTTGACCGGGGTCCATCTCGCTCCCCAAAGGAGTAGAATAGTAAGCTACGGTGCATGACTAAGCAGCCACGGTATCCTGCTACAAAGCCTGGAACCACCATCCTTGACCAGGTCAGAGTGTCGAGTTCAAGCCGAAATATTGCATCATCAACTGTTGCGCCTTCTGCCAAGCCAGAGCTTCCGCCTGTCATGTACAAAGTACTCCCGGACCGATATTGGGAATGTCCCATGCGTGGATCAGGGATATCTCCTGTTGCATTGAGCAATGCCCATATACCAGTGGTTAAATCAAGAGTTGGTATAGAACTCAGTGGTCGAAGCTGGTCGCTCAATGGATTGACGCCGCCAATAACTAGCATGCGGCCTTTGTATATTACTGAGGCGTGATCATACGCTGGTGGCCCACTAGACGAGATTTCACGCCAGGTGCCATGGTTTGATGAATAAACCAGGGCCAAAATATTGGCTGTGGAAGTGTAGTTGGGACTAGCACCGAGCAACCCACCATAGTAAACTAATTCATTGTCTTCGCCACGGGCAAGGCTACCAGCAATCGCTGAGTAGGTCCCTACAAGGCTTCCAATCATATTTTCTGACCAAAAAGTCGATATCCGCCTATCAGCACGTAGCTTTCCTTCACTCAGAGTCCATAGCGTTGTTCTGTTGCGTGAACTTGAGCTTCCGAAAACGACTAGCTTTGTACTATTAACTGCCGCTACACTAGGATAAATAGCCTTGATACCCTCCGACTCTGACACAGCCCATGGCGCTTTCCCATCCTTGTCTATTTCAACACCTAAACTCAGGTCTAAGCTATAAATCTTATTGTTGAGGTTGGATCCATCTGTCGATGTGAAGCCGCCAGCATAGACGATGGTTGACCCAAGGATATCACAGCCCCCTCCATAGACGCCTGCCAGCTCTGCCTGAGCCAGTCTGACCAGACAAATCAGCTTTAGCAATTGCATTTCTCGCGCTCCTGGTGGAGCTTGACCGTTAAGTATTCGGCATCGTCGCAAGATCAACTCCTGGTCTGCTCCCGCCTTTGACCAAAGGGGCCTAAAGTCATTTCATGAGTCTCCTTCCAAATCCAGGTGACTTAATAAAGTCTAGTTCAAACAGCTTGCAGGCTCTTCCCTTGGCCAGCGAAAATTCATATCATCGATCACCCGAGCGACAGCGTTTGGCAAAATAATGCTTCTCCCTTCAGACCAAGGCCCGAGAGTGGCGAATAAAATCCAAAACAAAACATTCAAACCCTCACAGCGAATCACCTTCCCAAAGCGCAACCTATCGATGGATGCAAGAACATAAATCTTAAATATATTTCTAATTTGCGCTTCCGAGGAAGATCGCTCTGCTCGGGAAATCAAGACGTCATGCCAACTCTTGTGCGATCCACTCTAGCCCAAACGACGATTTCAATAGCGCCACCCTAATGACATAGCCTTGGCGGCATCCTTACCCAGCCAGGGTTGATTTCAAATTGCCAATTAGAGGCAATAACATTGATAAACATCAACTCAATTGAACTACCAAAAACATTCCCAATAAACACCTCAACTGCCCCATTCGAACGAAGCTCCAATTTAACCTTTTAACTTCCAATCAGCAACAAGATGTGTGTATTTCTGCCAAGCCAAATACTCACTAGGTTACGTGCCCCGATTTGAAGGATATCCTAAAATGATGGCCACTTCATCTCCGACTTCATTTCTATGTGCATATTAAAGCATCTACCCATACCCCTTTAATATTGATTTACTCAATAAAGTATACATAAACTATTATTCTAATGATATAAACATAAAGCATAAAAGGTATAAACCAAATATTTGGCCCGTAGATGAACTCTTCGCATTTGTGATTTTCCAGGATACTTATTATTGACCTGTGCAGCATAAGCAGATGCCGTTTCATGCACCAGCAGTTATTTAAAAACACACGACCTCGATTATTGGGAAAGATGGAATTCTGCCAACTGAGTTCTTGGCATTTTTGATCCAACTATCACCTTTTTTAGCTTTACAGCAAACCTTATAAACCCAATGCTTGAATAAACGATCGGATATATATCTCTCCATTTCTTTCCTATCCAGCCCTTTTAAAGCCAGCTTGATTGATTTTACTGCCAAGGAAATAAGAATACATAACAATTTAAATAAATCACTATACCAGCAGTAGATCTAATGCACACTACTTATTCCTGCAGAGTTAAAATTAGCGAGAAATGGCTGAACCCAGCTGGCGTCGTCTCATCCTGCTCCCGATCTTATAAACCCTACCATTTAACTTGCTACCATTGCTGTAGAATTAGTCCAGCTTCACAAGATATAGACTATCAAATCCAGCTACGTCATTTACCATCGGAAACGTGATTTAGCTCCCATCTCATGGAATCGATTCCTGCCATCTTATCTGATCACACGGAATGCAGGACCTGTAGGCACCTTGTAAGTTTATAAGCATGTACCCATGCTCTACATGGACAAAGTGAACGGATAGGGATCCAGAATTACCTGTTTCTATCCCAACCCATCTTGATGAAGTTTACCAACATCTTTGAAGTTGCAGCAATGCTGGACTTATCTGTTAGATTAAGCCCAAAGTTTGACATCTTCATGCCAGGCCTGAGAAGAGAACCAATAGTGCTAAGAGCAGTAGCATACCACCACCCAAATTAGTGTTATCTTTGACAATGTGCCTAATCTGGTGGCCATTATGAAAGAGAAGTATTAAACCCTGATGGATAATACAATGATGAGGGCAGATAAGTTTGGACACACAGTCCAAGGTAATAGGAAACACATGAACACCATTGTTGAATCTTCCCAGCTAGTAATAGACAGAGAAATTCAATAGAAGGACAGGTACATAGAGGGCCTCTGATATGCAACCTCACTCTATTAACAATCCCACTTCCCTCCCCCCAAGGCTGCATCTCCTTTAGACACCACCTCTAATCTTAATAAAAAATTGTTCCCCAAAAATCTTTGAAGTTGTATAACCCACCCCCAACCTTCCAACCCTAAATGAAACCCATGAGTGAACTCAGAAATTGGCTGTGGTGTCTGAAGTATAAAACAAATATACCAGAAGTCAACTGGGACAAAATTAAATCAAACAATTAAGCTCCACATGGACACACTTCAAGGAAAGTAAATTTTTGATGGCCATTTTAAGATATAAAGGCTGACCAGCATGTAAAGCTATCTAAAGAAGAAATCAGAAACCTGTTCCTGACCCCCAAAGCACTAAAAGAAAATCATGGTGGTGTCAAGATTATACTTCTGAGAATTATAATAAACAAAATAAAGGGGAAGGTTTAAGAGAAGACTGATACTTTATTTGATATGAATAGAGGATATTATATAGTATCATGAGAAGCCACATGTTGTCCATATACTTCATGATGGTCATGGGGCTTATCTGAGTAATGTTCCTCTTAAGTCACAAGGTTTACTCAAGTTGTGTTCCGCTTAGGATCTGGATTGTGTGATCCCCGTAATAGATGATCAAATGATAGGAGTGCCACCAACTTATTGATTAGATGGTGAGTCATTCAGTGACTCATTTGGTTAATTACTTGGGTTGTTAATTCCCTGAGAGGGAGTAATCAAAGATGTTGCAACATCTTCCCCCCTGGGGTGCTGGAAGATGGAGCCTTGGGAATTTTCTTCAGAGAGTTGGGGATGCGTTCTTGGTATTGGTCCAGCTTGGCGTTGGGAACAGGGAGTCTGGAATTTTGTTGGGCCGTCCTGGCTTTGCATAGGCGGAGTTGGTTGTGATGCATACACTTCAGCTTGGTTTGCACTCCAATACCCTTGATGAGGTAGGTATTATTGGGTTTAACTTCCATAACAATGCCTGGTCCGCGCAATCCTGGGTTTAATTTGTGCTGGTCATGGTTAAAAACCCAGATCTTGTCTCTGGGCTGGAACCTTTCCTTTTGTAGGTGGATTGCTTCTCTCTTGACTCTTTTGTGTTCCATTTCCTCTTGGTCCTTTCTAGCTTGCTGTATGTTGGCTTCTGGCACTTTCTTAGGTAGAGGTAATTGGGGTCCTGCAGTTGTACTAACAAGAGCGGTCTTTTGCCCATAGACTAGTTTGTATGGGCTTTTGCCAGTATTACGGTTAACCTGTGTTGGACAGACCATGAGTGCTGTTGGAAGCATGCTGGCCTAAGCCTTTGGGTTGTTAGCAGATAACTTACTGAGGTCTTCTACAAGCGCGCTGTTTAGCCATTCCACTTGTCCATTTGCTTGAGGGTGATATGGGCTAGCTGTGATGTGTCTTATTCCGTTCTTGGTGAGATAGATATTGGTGTTGATGGCTTTGAGTTTGGTGCCCCCATCTGTGATTAGGAGGTCAGGCTTCCTGAACTTGCCTATGATTTCTTTGTCAATAAATTGTCTCACATCATTGCCTTTGTGTTCCTTTGTGGCTTGTGCCACGGGCCATTTGGTTGCATAGTCAATAGCTGTTGTGATGTACTTTTTCCCTTTGTTTTCACCTGTTGTGTTCTGAGGCGCAGCACAGACACACAACAGGGAATCCTAACCTTAGGATTGGATTTGTACTAAGTCTTGGCTAGATGACAGGGAAGGCAATTGTGTTTACCTTGTGGCCCTGGATGAATAATCTCTGCTAGGCGTGGCTAGAGAGAGGCGCGGAAGTACAGAAGACACAAAGACAAAAATGTGAATAGAACATCATTTTATTGGTGAATATGGAAATGGAATATATAGTGGTTGAGAATACCACAAAACACTACCAGGACGGTAGGATCACTTGCCACAAGTATGAGTGGGGCAAGTGAGTTGCGCAGAGTCAGGAAACCAAACAATCATATTTCCTGAAGCAGAAGCCAGTTCATTTCAAGAGTCAAAAGCAAAAGCAAGAGATTTGTCTTCAAAATGGCCCACCAAAGGCGAAATCAAAACATGGTGAATGCCGTCATTCACAACATTGCCCCCCTCTAGATTGGCCTTAGGGGGATGATACTTGCGGAGGAACTTGGCGTGTACACGAGCAAAAGGGCAACCACTGGAGAGGAGCTTTACAGTGTACTCAGATCCTTGTTTGAAAGTCACCTCTAAAGGACTGATCCACAGGGAGTCCAGTTTGTGCGCGTGACCACCCACACGGTGTTGATAGTATAGGACATGTTCACCAACATCAAACTCAGGCAAGGGGGAGCGTCCAGCGTTGTCAGGAGAGAGCTTGAGCATCTTAGTCTTATACGCAGAAGTGTAGGCAGTGGCCTGTATATCAATGATGCAGTTGACTAAGTCTTTGATGTGGTTGTCAGGGTTCATGGCCTTATCAGAGGAGAGTAGGGGAACCCCCAAGAGCGACGGAGTGGTGGCTTCATGCCCATACAACATGGCAAAGGGGGAGTACCCTGTGGCCCTATGTCGGCTCAGACAATAGGCAAAGAGAGCAGCAGGTAAGTATAGATCCCAATTGGCAGCGTAAGAGTAGTTGAGTTTCCTCATGATAGAAACCAGTGTCAAGTTGGCAGACTCAACTGCCCCATTAGTGGAAGGATTATAGGAGGCAGAGAAAGACTGGTGAGTTCCTAGAGCTTCAACAACAGAGGTTACAAGTTTGGCATTGAAGTTGGTTCCGTTGTCTGATAACAGCACTTGAGGGCAGCCATGGCGGTAGAAAACATCCTGCAGCAGGAAGGTAGCAGTAGTCTTAGTAGTGATGTCTTTAGTAGGACAAGCTTCTACCCACTTGCTGAAGTGGTCAACGGCAATCAAGATAAAGTGGCATCTGGAACGTGAGCGGGGGAGAGGACCTACAGCATCAATGCTGACAGTGTGAAAGGCATGTTGAGGGGGGACCAATTTGAACTCGTGAGAAGCAGCTCAGGGTCTCTGAAGTTGGCAGTCATGGCAACTAGCTATGACATCTGGGATCAACAGGCAAAGATTCTCCCAGAAGTAATTCTTCTGAAGCCAGTCAAAGGTCTTGGCAATGCCTCCATGGCCAGTTTCTTTATGAGCTTGCAACACCAAGGAGAGGCAAAGACTGGGGCGCACGTAGGGCAGGTATTGACCCCGCACCTTCTTGAAGAGTTGGTTGTCACGTAGGAGGGTGTCTTCAGACAATTTGGACAGGGCAAGTCAAACCTCTTCTGTCTCACTTTCCCAGGAAGAAGGGTAGCCAATTAGCTTGTACAGGCATTCTGCCTCAGCAGGATGTAGGGCAAGTATGGGCATTTGGGACAACCCATTGGCGTTCTGATGTTAAATCCTGGGGCAATGAAGCACAGTGAAGTCATAACCTTGCAGGTAGAGGGCCCATCTGGCTAAGCGTCCTTCAGGCTCCTTAAGTTGTTGTAACCATTTGAGCAAAGCGTGATCAGTGACAACAGTGAAATAGGTACCATATACGTAGTGGCGGAATTGTTTGACTGCATGCAGCACAGCGAGACACTCCTTCTCTTTAACACTATATTTCTTTTCATGCTTATCCAGCACACGGGAAGTATAGGCTACAGGGTGATCCACACCTTTGTTGTCGAGCTGAGCCAAGATAGCCCCAATAGCAAGGTCACTAGCATCAGTGTACAAGATGAATTCCTTATCATAATTGGGGTACACTAAAACGGGTGCTTCTTTGAGTTTCTGCTTTAGAGTCTCGAAGGCTTGCTGCTGGCTGGCGGTTCATTTGAAAGGAACATTATGCAAAAGTTGGACCAGGGGTTTGCTAGTATCAGCAAAATCAGGAATGAATTGTCTGTAGTAACCCATTATACCCAGAAAGACTTGTACTTCTCGGAGGTTGGTGGGCGGAAGCATTTTGTTGATGGCTTCAACCTTCTTAGTCATTGGACAAATTCCTGTTTGGGCTACTTCATGGCCCAAGAATTCAAGGCGTTCTTTGAAGAAAGCACACTTAGAGGGCTTTAACTTGAGGCCAGCTTCCTGGATTTTTATGAACACCTCTTTAAGATGGGCTAGGTGATCAGTGAAAGTTGCGCTGAAGACTGTTATATCATCTAGATAGACTAAGACACATGACAACTTCAAGTCACGCAGGATGGAGTCCATGGCCCTCTGGAAAGTTGCCGGGGCATTACAGAGCCCTTGCAGCATGCGGGTAGGCTCAAATAATCCTTCTGATGTGATGAGCGCAGCCTTCTGACAATCTTCAGGAGAGAGGTCAACTTGCCAGTAACCAGACAGCCAAATACATGGCAGAGAAAAACTTAGAACCTCCAAGGCATTGAAAGAGCGTCATCAATACGTGGTAAGGGATAGGAATCTTTCTTGGTTAGAGAATTCAACCTCCAATAGTCTATCACAATCTGGTGGCCTCCATCCTTTTTCTTTAAGATGAGCAGAGGGGAAGCCCAAGGACTTTGAGAGGGAGCTAGCAGTCCAGCATCCAGCAGTTGTTTGAGCTCCTTAAAAACCTGCACATCTTCCACTTGGCTGCGGCAGTATGGCTTGGCACAAAAGGGGGGAGCATCTCCTGTGTCAATCTGATGAATCACAACTTTGGCTAGCCCATAATCAGTACTATCTTTAGCAAAGATGTCTGAGAACTGGTCTAGTAAATCAAGCACCTCTTTCTGCTGAACCAGGGACAACTGAGGGAAGTATTGGGCAGTGAACAGAGATAGGACTTGAGGCTCGTCTTTGGGTAGGTTAAAGTCTTGAAACGTTCCAAAAGGGTGAAGAGACAAGACGTCAGGAGCATTCAACAACTTTCCGTAACCAACAACCTGTCCTCTGGATACAGTCATAGGAAGCGCGGTAAGGTTGGCAACTAGTAATTGAACGGGATCCTTGTGGGAAACATCTAGAATTCCAGGACAAAGATAAGGCTTGTTCTGCCCCAGCAAAGGAGGGGAGTACAGCTCTAAGAAAGTCCGTTCAGGTAGTTCATATGATATCTGGGAGTCCAGGATAGCCTGAGAGCCTGGGGGGATAGTGACAGCAGACGTAGCCATGAGAGGGATTCCTTCAGTTGCAGGGCAAGCCATGGGAGGACACTTCATGTTGGTGGAATGGGTTCAGTATTTTAGGGTGAAAACTCCAGTGGGGTACTCCAGAGTACATGTCTTCAAACATTTACCAGAAACCTTGATTGGCTCTTCAAAGATCAGAGGGACTTTTTACCCTAGGATAGAAAGATAACCATCCTTTAGGTTGATGATCCCATTATATTCCTGAAGGAACTGGGTACCAACCAAAAGGTCATAGCTCTCATTTTCTAGAACAACAGCTGGCGCAGCCAACAGGAGTTTACCAAATTGCATTGGTAAGGCAGAGTACACACCAATGGCGCGAGTCATGGAGAGACCAGCTGTGCCATAGGATTGATGGTAGTTGAGATTGGAGGCCAGCTTAAGTTTCTTCACCAGTTTAGAAGAAACAACGTTGAAAGGAGAACCGGTGTCCAGGAAGGCTTTGATCTTTACTTTTTGGATAGATATCTCTACCTGGGTAGTGGTGCGTCCAAAGGGTAGCAGAACAGCCAAGATATCCTGCACCTCAGCTAATTCCTTGTCCCATTTCTCAATCATGCATCTTAGTCCTGGGAACTCCTTATAAACGGTTTGGAGAGGGAGTGAGACAGATACATTCTTGAAAACGGCGTCTGCGACTTCAGCGGCTTCCTCTGATGATTCCACTAATACAGGGGACTGTTTTGCCTGAGTAAGATAGGGGCGGGAGACTATTGCTTTGGCTTCAGACAAGGGTTTGGAGGTAGTTGTAGTCTTCCCAGATTGTAGCTTGTAGGGAACTGCAATAGTCTCAGGGACGGCAAGAACAGAATACCCGTATGCATCAGGGTCTTCAACACCAGATTCATCCACATCAGAATCATCAGAAATGTCATGGAACAGGAGGAGGATAGGAGGAGCTTCATCATCAGCAGGATCAGAGTCAGTAGCAGGCAGAGGTGTAGGAGGAGACTGGGAGGAATTGTCAACCAAGAGCGTCTCTGCCTCTAGGTTGACTGTTCTTTTCCCAACTGATCTTTGGGATCAGCTCCTTCAACCCGCAGATTGGTGCAGATGCAAGAGTGGTGGCCTATCTGACCGCAGTTGTGGCAACCCTGACGTCAAGGAGGATTTTGAGAGTTCATGGTGAGGATACAAGGACCGCGAGAAGAGGAGCCAGAGTTGGAAGCGGCACAACTCTCCCAAACAACTGCCCCAGAATGGGTAAGATGCATATCTTGTAGCAGTGTCTTTATACTTTTCATGGAGGACAGAATAGCCTTGTGGGCTTTGAAATGAAGACACAGGAGTTGATTCACCTTGAGGGTCTGGGCGTAGGCCATATACGCTTCATGCGCCGTCAATTGTCTGCTTGTTATTAATTGTTGTCCCTCCATGTAAAATCTGTCTGCAAATTCAGTTAACGTCTCTTTGGGCTTGAATGATATATGCATGAAATCATCCTTTTTCACCTCCAAGCTAAGATCACCACCAAACTTGTCAATCAGGAGCTGTTTCATGTCTTCCCAGGTCTCAATGGTGGGCAGCTCTGGTACAACTACCTCTTGACAGGTCGGGTGCAGGCAAGTTAGAATGTGTTCCTTTTTAACCTCATCTGATGTTTGTCTCATGGCAGTCTCATAAATAGTTAAGAAAGCTGCAATAGTTGAGGTTTTGGGATCAAAGACTTGCTTAAAAGTAGGCTTGAAGTGTGCCTCGGGAGCTGGACCACCATTGCTGCTATTGAGTACATTTATGCGCAGGGAGAACTCAGCTTCAGATTTGGAGGGGGGTTGTCTAGCCCATAGTTGTCAAACACTTTCTTCAAGGGTCGTCAGAGTCTCAGTGGTTCTGGCACCCGTAGTGTTGGCTAGAGTGGTCTGTCGTTCAGTAACATCTAGGCGTTATCCTTGGGTAGTGACAACATTGGAGAGCTCAGCCAGCCGCAAAGTAAGGGATGGCCCCACTGATAGGCAAGGGGTGAATCTGTTGTTTACCAAAATCAATCAGCTCACTCATCTCCTGTACGTCTCTGTCCAACTCAGTCTGGTCTTGTTTCAAATGGTCCACCTCATTAGCTAGGGCAATCAACTCCCTGGCACAGTGGATTTGAGGAGCCCCTGCCAAACCAGGACAACAGCCATCTTCCTTGTTAACCCCGAGTGGGCTAGCAGCAGCTGTCACTACCTCACGTAAAGCAGCAACTTCTTGCTGTAATTCAGCAACCTGAGCAGTCAGCGCAAGAACCTGGGGGTCAGGTTGAGGCATTTCAGTAGGACGTCCTTGGCTATGAGTGGAAGTGCGTAATTCTTGGATGGCCTCCCAGATCCTCTGCTCTCTGTCCACCAGATCATCAGCAGGAGGAGAAGGTGGGGCATCAGGTTTAGGAGTAGACAGCTCATTCACCTGACTCTGAAGTTTGGCTATAGCAGCAGCAGTGGTAGCTCTCTCTTGATCAAATTCCGCTCTGAGTTCATTTAGACCTTGGGCGGCAAGGTCAGCTACCTGTTGTAATTGCTCAAAGGAATAGACACTAAATGCATTGAGCTGTTGCACTAGGCGCTCAAAGTTGGAGAGATAAGCGTTTAGGGTGGAGTCCACTTGAGTTTTCCAGGGTTGTTCTAACTGGTGAAACTCATGTAGTTGCTGCCTAATGTACTCAGGGATGAACTGGCGCATTTTCTCAATGGAATTGACTAAACATGTTTGAGAGGTGACCAAATCACGCTGATTGTCAGATATCAGGGAAAACAGGGAATGAATCCATTGTTGGTAGGCAGCAAACTGGTCCCAATGATGGGTAACAGCTGCTTGTAGAGACAAGATTTCTTGAATGTGGAGTACCAACACCATCTGGTGGTGGGCCAAGGCGGGCTGTACAAAGGATGACAGCAGGTGATCAGCAGAGCCAGCTGCTGAGAGGAGATGTTGTGGGAACTGAGGGGCCACAATTAACTCATAATATTCAGCACAGCTAAACTGTAGCTGAAGGCAAGAGATGGCCCCGTCCTGAGCTATCCCATGGGCTACTGCCATGACTTGTTCCAATTCAGGGGTACCCATAGGGTAAGCAACTAGGCGGGGACCATTCCCAAGGTTCAGTACAGTAGGGACAATAGGCGGGTTGGCGATGTCTTCCTCAATAGGAGGGCTGGTAATTTCAGGCAAGGTTGACTCCCAAATAGGTGGAGGCAAGGGACCTGCAAACGTAGATGCAAAAGGGATAACCAAAGTTGCTTACAGCCCCTATAGTGAGCACCATTTTTGTTGTGTTCTGAGGCGCGGCACAGACACACAACAGGGAATCCTAACCTTAGGATTGGATTTGTACTAAGTCTTGGTTAGATGAAAGGGAAGGCAATTGTGTTTACCTTGCGGCCCTGGATGAATAATCTCTGCTAGGCGTGGCTAGAGAGAGGCGCGGAAGTACAGAAGACACAAAGACAAAAATGTGAATAGAACTTCATTTTATTGGTGAATATGGAAATGGAATATATAGTGGTTGAGAATACCACAAAACACTACCAGGACGGTAGGATCACTTGCCAGAAGCATGAGTGGGGCAATTGAGTTGCGCAGAGTCAGGAAACCAAACAATCATATTTCCTGAAGCAGAAGCCAGTTCATTTCAAGAGTCAAAAGCAAAAGCAAGAGATTTGTCTTCAAAATGGCCCACCAAAGATGAAATCAAAACATGGTGAATGCCGTTATTCACAACACAATGCATGTTCAAAAACTTGATACAGCAACAGCACACATGCTAACCATAAATCTGAACCCTACTAAACAAATTAATAGTTGAGCAAACTTTTCAGCATTTTGCTTTGCCTTTTGAGATGTACCCCAAAAACAGGGCGTGGATGGGGCCATGCCAAGAAAATTTAGTATTGACCTTGATAAGATTTGAATTTGACTAGGTCCTTTCCTTTTATTAACAAATGTATGAGATTCTTGCCAAGTCAAAACCATAACATAAAGCTCCTGTGCCAACCTTTTCAGGTACACCCAATTTCAATAATAAACCCAGAATGCTTATAGTATAGTGTTATCACATCACTTAGATAATATGTTCCTTATTAGATCTACATTTAGAAACTGTATAAATCCATACCAAAGACTATTGGAATTATCAGGCTATAAACTAATATATGGCCCTTGATTTAACTTCAACACCAGATTTGGATGAGCAGCTAACAGCAACTTTGTGATTAATGCCAAAATCCCTATGAAGTTGCTATTAAATTTGTAGCAAAAAACATCCTTGACAGCCTGGAACACCTACAGCTTGCCTGTGAGCAGTCACAAAGTTGAGTTGAGAGAATTGGGGTGGCGAAGTCAAGCCTAGAAGATAATGTTGCAACTGAACCCATGAGAGTTCAGTATTTGATTGGGGAAGACAACAGTCCAATAGAAAGGACAAGAAAGAATACAAATAAGATTAATTTATTGAGGAATATTGTGACTAATATACCATATGGGGAAAGCCACAAGGCCACAGGGGGTGGCACAGTGATGGGTTCTACATAAGGTTTGAAGCTAAGGAATAACTTATTCAGGGATCAACAAATTTGAATTGACAGCACTCCTAATTAGGAGATAGTACCCGCAATTCAACATTACCATAAGATTGATCCATGCTGTTAGATATGTCTTGGGGTAGCTCATTGAGCGCCCCCTGTGTATTGTAAGATACATTAGCAGGCAAGGAGGGAAACTTGGTTGCAACACCCACTTGCCCCCTGCTTGTTGTCAGACACCAGTATTGGAGCCTGTGGAAGATCTGGAAAAGAACACACAAACAACTTTTGGATGGGGATGGCGCAGCAGGGGCGCAAGCAATAATGGTGGAGCTTTTTAATGTTCCCTTGGGCGTCTTCAAGTTGCTAGGTGTGATTATCATAGACCACAGCTATTTTGAAGGGGCCCAAGTGATTGGGCTCCAATCTGGCAGAGTTGGGGTTGAGGGCGTAGACAGGGTCACCTACAGTGTATCTTGCCTTGAGGTGCTTTGTCCCCCCTAAATCTGTTTGTGTTCATTGTCTCAAGCTTTGGTACACCACTGACTCAGGGAGGGATAGTTATCATGGGAGGTTCTCTGGTAATTGTGGATTGTAATTTCCCTTTTTCTACCCCTGTCAAGCTGGCAGGGGTCCCAAAGGCCAAGGTGCTGGGGCTGAACCTGGTGCCCTTGTTAATTCTTGCCCGTAAGATGAGTAGGGCAGTGGGCAGGTGTTTAGTCCACATGGTATTGGAGTTCTCCTGTGAGAGCTTGGCAATCAACTGGACCAACAAACCATTTAGGAGCTCCACACACTCATTGGCCTGGGGACAGTAGGGCATTGTGACTACTTTTTGGAGGGTGTTCTTGGCGCAATACACCTTCATGACGTACCCTACAAGCTTGGGTCCACCATCTGTGATAAGCCACTTGGGTTATCCAACGCAAGCCACAATTTCCTTGCCAATGAAGCAGGTAATGGTGGTGGTGGTATGGTTAGTGGTTGCCCACACCACTGGCTAACAGATGAAGTAGTTGATGGCTGTAATGATGTATTTCTTTCCTAGCCTGTCTTTGGGGAGGGGTCCCAAAATGTTGAGGGCCCACTGTTCAAAGGGTTCCATGGCCTTGATGAGTAGAGCCAACTTAGGAGGTGCAGGTTTGGACGTATTCTTTTCACACAATACACATGTCTCAAGGAGGTCCAAGATGTCTTGGCGCATACAGGGCTACCACACCTTACGCTTCATGATTTTGAAGAGGTTACGTCCTCTGATGTGACCCAAGGTGTGGTGGTGGTGTATTATGGTATCCTCTTGCTGTGTGGTGGGAATACAAGGTGTCTTCTCACCTGTCTCTGCCCAGCAGCAGACGTTGCCAGTGTCAGTAGTGAACTGACTTTTGTTGTCCTTTAGCTTGGAAATAGTCACAGAGTTGAGGCCCTAGTAACAAGTGGCCTCAGGACGTAGATAGAGCATGGGCAGTCTGGGTCTAAGACATTGTCTCCCGTGATGGACACTATGTACAGTCTTGAGAGGGCATCAGCTGTGACAAGTTTCTTCCCAGGCTTGTATTTAATGCGTGACTGATAGGGAGATAAGCCCTAAACCCATCCTGCTTGATGTTGCATTAAATGTGACTGAGTGTTGAAGTACTGAAGTGATTTGTGGTCTGTTAGGACACAGGATAGAAAGGTGGCGCCCTCCAGATAACAGCGCCTTTTCTCAACACAGTGCACAATTGCTGATAACTCTTTGTTGTGTATGGGGTAGAGTTACTCTGAGTTGGTAAGCTTCCAGGATTTGTAGGCCACAGGAAGAAAGGCACCTTTTTCAGTCTTTATCCTTAGCATGCCCCCTATGGCCCTGTCAGAGGCATCAGTCTCAAGTTTTTACTGGCAGTTCCAATTGAGGAATTGTAGTACAGGTGAAGTTGTGAGCTTCTGCTTCAACATTGTGAAGTCTTGATCTCTGACAGGTGTCCAGTGGAAGCGCTGTTTTGTGTTTAGGAGCTTGGTGAGGGGTGCAATTAGTTCTCTGCAGTTGGGGATAAACTTCTGCACATAGGCAACCATGCCAATGAATGTACGCACCTGGCCCACATTGGTGGAGGGTGGCATGCTTGTGATTGCCTTAATTTGTCATGGTCAGGCTTTATCCCTTGGGTAGAGATGATGTCCCCAAGGAACAAGAGCTCTGACCGTAGGAATTTGCATTTAGAAGGCTTGGCCTTTAACTGGTTTTACAAAGGGTGTTGAGGACAGCACAAAAGTGTTGGAGATGTGTGGTTTGATCTTGACTGAAGACAATAATGTTGTCAAGATACACAACAACACATTTTCCAATCAGATCTTCAAAGGCTTTATTCATCAACATTAAAAAATATAGAGAGAGTGTTTGCCATTTCAAATTTCATGACACAACACTCAAACAACCCATAGTGTGTGTGAAAGGCAGCTTTTGCCTCGTCTCCTGGCGTGATGCAGACCTGGCTGTACCCTGCAGTGAGATCAATCTTACTGAAGATCTTTGCACCTGCAAGCATGTCAAACAGGTTGTCAATCAGCGGTAGGGGGTACTTGTTTTTGACTGTCACCTTGTTTAAGGTGTGGTAATTGGTTACCAGGCAAAGTGACCTGTCCTTTGCTACAAAGAAGACTGCAGCCCCATATGGTGAGAGGGAGGGGACAAATGAACCCTTTATTGAGCGCGTCCATGAGGTGTTAACAGAGAGTCTTGTCTTCCTTGGGTGTCAAGAAATAGAGGGGTTGTGCCTTTGGCAGCAACCCTTGTAGCTATACAGCATGTTGTATTTCTTGAGGGGGAGGTAGTTGGTCTAGAGTTTTTGCTAAAGACGTCCTTGTATTCCTCAAGAAGTGATACTAGTGCTGGTGGAGGCACTGTGACTAAGGGGGTAGGTTAATTGGGCTTAGAGCGGATGATCTTGACTGAGCACTAGTTAAAGTCCAGCTTCCCCCTTTGAAATCATAGGTTCCTGTCTCTGTGAGCCTTACAAACACAATTTCATGAAGTAGCTTGTTCATTCTGATGCGATAGATTTGGAACCCTACCCTGTTCCTATTGAGTGTAATTATGGAGGTGTTCCAGTTAATGTATAGACAATTATGCCAAAGCTAGTCAAGGCCAGAAATAACATTGTGGCTGAGTCCGGCCATTATTAGCCCAGAGAGCTTAACCTATATGTTCTTCATTCTTACAGAGAAGGGTGCCGTCTTGTGAGTGATAGTTACTCTGCAGGAGTTGTCCATATGTACTGCTTTAAAGCATCTAGGAACTTGGTCTAATTTTTGGGAGTCTGTGAATTCCTGGTTGATTATGGTGTGATTGGCCCCAGTATCTACCAAAATTCTGTGGGTGTTCCAATAGAAACAAAAAGATAGACCAAGTGGGTAATTTTATTTGATGAATGACTGGCTTGGAGGATGGGGTTGTAACTATGCACTTGGAATACATCTAGGGTCTCTACTTTGTGCACATTGTAGTCACAGGAGTTCTTAGAAAGGAGAGATTGAGAGTGTGGGTCAAACAAGGTTGCAGAACCTCTTGTATCTACAACCCCCATTCTTTTCCTGAGTCCTCAATTTGCGCTAACTGAAGCTCTCCCTTGCAGGGGCGCTTTGCCCCATTCTCCTGTTGGCAAGATTGACAGCAGCCCACTTGGTTGTGGACACTGCCAGGTGTGGGACAATATTGAGGTAGTGTGTTGTTGGATCTTTGGAGCCCCATTGAAGCTTGGTTATTGGCCTCCACAATGGCCTTATAGCAGTCTTCAATGGAGGTACAACAGCCCACAGAAACCCACTTGCAGATATGGGGATTGAGCCCATCAACTATTAGAGTTAGCAGCATGGTATTCCTGTTGGTGTCAGCTTCTGGGGCAACGGCAAGCGCTTGCTGCCAAGCTGCAATATACTTGGGGACATATCCTGTCTATTTGATGGCCAGGAGAGAGGTTCATACTATGATGGGTGAAAAGGTTTCACTGTAGCGGGATTTGGAAGTGTCCCTAAAGGTCACCCAAGTAACTTTGTGTTCTTGGCTGGCCCAGTTGGTGAACCATACCGCAGCAGGCCCCATGAGGAGCCCATATGTGATGACAACCCACATGAGTTATGGTTCTTGGCAGATATGAAGGCAGGTTTTTGTGAGGTGTAGCCAACTTACAATGTCAGCCCCCTCCATGCTGCCCACAAAGGTTTCCAGTTGTAGGTTCAGCATGTGTTGCAATAAGTCCAATTGGGGCAGGGTGATGCTAATGTTGTGTTGTCTCAGGTGGAGATAGTTATAGACGCTGGTGAGCGCTAACTGGTCTTGATATATGATGTATCCCTCAGGGATGTCCTCATCAGGGATAGGGGGGATGCTTCCTGGTGTGGAGTAGCCATACGGCCCGTACTTTGACCTTTCTTGAGAGGATTTCCTTATAGGTAGGTTGTTAACCTACTGCTGCTACCACTGTTACAACTGAACCAATGATAGTTCAATGTTTGATTGGAAAATAAAACAGTCCAATAGAAAGGACAAGAATAAGAATAATATGTAGTTTATTGAGGAATATTGTAATTAATATACCATATCAAGAAACCACAAGTCCACAGGGGGTGGCACAGTGGTGGGTTTAATATAAGGTTTTGGGTTGTGTAATAACTTGTGCAGGGATCAGCAAAGTCAAATTGGCAGCACTCCTGATTAGGAGATAGTGCCTTCAGCTTGACATTGCCATCAAATCAATCCATGCTGTTATACATGTCATGGGGTAGCTCTTTGAGTTCCCCTGTGTATTGTAAGATACGTTGGCGGGCAAGGATGGAACCTCAGTTGCATCAGTTTACTATAGAGAACCTCCAATGTATAAGAGCCTATATTTAATAATTTTTAGATCAATTATTTTGGGAGATTTGTAAACTTGAATCCCTTGAAGAAATGATAATCTCTTACTGTCTGGACTGATGATCATGACTGCAAATTAAGAAAAACTTCTTATTTAATGAGCTCCTGATATATTGATTTTCAAAAATTTTAACTTGAGTATGATTCCTGACTTGTAATATACCAGCTATTAAACCTGGTGGTTTGGTTTTTTTCTATTTGAAGTATCATTATGAAATTATTTTATATTTGACTTAGTATTTTACATTCTAATATATCAGTTTGTCAAAACTGTGGGGTTGACCCCCTGGAAAGGTTCCACCCAAGAGAATCTGTGATGTGCAACCCAACTTCCCCATGGCCTATAGCCAAATGCAGAAGTCAACTTGAATGACTAAATCCAGCAACAATAACTAGTGAAAATCTCAGCTTGCTGAACAGATCAATTTGGTGATTTACTCATTACAAGGACCATCCACCTCCTGTCAAATCCAACTGATTGATCATCACAATCATGTTTTGCTTATAATAATTCACCTCAACTATATAATTCTCATATCTTAATAAAGATACTTATCTAGTTTCCAATCATTTTTCCTGTGTAACTCTGCTAATACAGGACAGTTACAACAATTTATACCATCCAGTATCTCTATTATTTAGATTTCACTAATAATTTGGCTTATGATTTAATATTACACATAACAAATTGTTCTTGTCAGGAAATCCTTATCTATTAGAATTTACTGATCTATCTCCCCATCACAATAACTATGGACCAAAATAGATGGGCTACCTCTAGATGCTAAACATATATTATGAATTTAAAATCAATGGGCCATAAGGTTGGTTGAGAATATTGATATGTGAAACATTATCACCTAAAAATAAGATCCTTGTATTAGGAAGATAACTACAACATTCTGGGACAGCAATTATTGGCTGGTTGATACACCTGGATAATTAAAAAGTGGTGTTAAAAAGGAATACTCTAGTGGACACACTACTGCCAGACAAATTGAGGCGCAAAAACTTGATATCAATAGACAAAGGCCTGCCCAATTAATATTCATTTTACTGAGAAATTTGATGAAGGACCACATTCTCACATTTGTATTCCAATGAACGCAGAACAGAATCCCACCAATGATAATCACTTAGTTGACATCAACTAAGTCAAAGAAATATTCATACTGAAGAGGGGAAATTACAAGCATAGGATATTGCCTTATTCTAAAACCACTATTTGGGTTTAAAACCCAACTTTGGGGGTTGAAACTAGTAGCTTGGGGATGATAGGCTAACTAGTAAGGGTTATCTGTAGTCAGACGTCAGTCTGGTCATAGCAAAATTATTCTATAAAAAGCCCTTCTAAATTAGCTTGGAAGGCATACAATTTAAACTCATTCATATTACTACAGATAATATTGTAGTAGTGTTAAGTGATCAATAAAAGTTCATTATTAATACTTTCATGATCCTGCCAAATCACCTCAGCTCAAAGGTGCTGGTGTTGTATCAATTTTCCACAGGGCTTCCTCAACTAGTTGGCTCCGGTGACAAAGAATAAAGCCACCCCAGTTGCTGCACTATATTCACACTAATTGAAAGTACATCTGTTGCCATACAAATTCACTTCTATTAACAACCATCCCAAGTTGTCATTATATCAACATAATAAACATAACAATTCTTTCTCAAGACCCCACAATCTTGATAGTCCCTATGTTTTCTTGCCTTTATACTCTTGGTTGATGTTTTAACATATATGAAATTTTTTTTATGGACCAGAATGGTTCTATATTGTATGGGTCTAAAAAGGTTACAAATAGTCTCATGTAGCGTTTTATGAGTAATTAAGGGATTTACTAGCAATAAAAAGTGGAATAATATCTGTTCAGCATGACTTAGTCACCTTTTGTATAAAAATTGTAAAAATTGCATTAAGCCCAACGCAGGGGTCAAACCTGCAACCTTGAGATTAAGAGTCTCATGCTCTGCCAATTGAGCTATTTTTAAAAAGAACCCCAGCAGGTGCTCAGGAAACTTTTATTACTTTATTCAATAAATAGGGAAGGTATTGGGGGCTCTGCCAATTGAGCTAGCCAGGCCATCTGATTTTTCAGACAATATACTAATATTTATAAAAGACTATAAATATTTCATAACTAAAATATAATTTTTCCTTCTTTATTTTATTATATAGACGCAATCCAAAGATTTAACAAAATTCTCAATATTATAAACACAATTTTGACTTTTTAGGGCTATCTTTTAAGTTTTGAGCTCTAAAATATTTCCTCTACAGAGTTATAAGAGGCTCATCATCACTTTAAGTACTCTGATATTAAAAAATATTTCTAGCTGTATTTTTATTTTTTTGTTTGTTAAAAATCTAAGGTTTTTATTTTTTACATATTTAAGATTTATTTTATTTTCAAACCTTGCTGGTGTCATACCACCAAATCTCTACACTCTGCTGATTGATGATCCAGCTTGAGATTAATTGGTTGGGAGAGTAAAGTTTTATTAAGCCCCTTTAATAGAAGATAATAGGCTCTATGGCTACATTAATTAATTTATTTAGATAAGAAGTGACAGAATTCATGAGATCAGCTGTTGTTAGGTAGGTTACTTTAAGATAGTCTGGTACAATAATGTTTACTATACTTTTCATAGCTGTTTAGATGAACACATCAAATTCAGATGATAGCAAACTGAAGTTTCACTTAAAACAAAATATAACATTAAAAATATATTTTAAGCCAAATTAACAGAAATTAAGCATTTAATGAGCAAACCAAATAAAACATAAAACATTCATATAAGACACAAAACACATCATAGTTCACAGTCAGATTATGATCTCAAAACACAAGCAAATCCAATTCACAGTGCAAAAAACCAAAACATAAACAAAGAAAAGCTAACACTATATCAATGCTAAGCTATCTAGATAAATGCATGCAATCCAAAAAAACATTGTATTAAAATATTATCAATGTCTGTTTTGAGTGACCAAAATGTGAAAATATAAAAAATTATGTAAAATCAACAAACATAACATGAATGTGGGCAATTTGAATCAAATATAGATACTTTTTACACATAAATAGATTATATGAAAACATGAGTAGCAATTCGGTATCCAAAATAGTATAGAAAGTCCAAAATAAATTGTAATAAAAAATTAATACAAAACTTTATTTTATTTAATGAAAATTTTCATACAACTCAAACAACAGGCAAGTGCACTCAGCAGAGAGCGCTGATGCTACAGATGCCCAAGAGGGTCTACCAACAGAGCCCCTGTATTTGAAGATGATGAAGCAGTCAATAGCATGTCCAGAAAATACAAGAATGTGGTAACACAAATCCAGAGCCATGTTGTTTATACTGGGCCTGTCATTATTGACAATTATTTCTATTCTGAATCCCAAAGTGCAGAACAGGAATTGAACCCTGTCAAATCAGGCTATGGGCCACTATATATAAGGACCAGAAGCCTGCCTGGCTGATTTTTTGGGGATCAAATCCTCTCAGATTCAACCCAACAATTTTACTGCCTGTAAAAAAAGTCCAGTAAATGCTCTCAAAGTTGTATCAACAATCTTGTAGCCACTGTCTCAATGCAGGAGACAAGTTCTCAACCATTGGCTTGAAGACAATTACCTCAAACAAGCATCCAAGGAAGTTAGCACTGAAAACTGCAGGTATACTTCTAATGAAGAGAACACTAGCTAGTAGGCCACTCCTGTCATGGCCTGGGTTGGCTTCAGGAGAGCCTTTGATCAAAAGGAAGGGTCTAGCCTGAAGGGCCCAGTAGATGACAAGATCTATTTCATCACATAGTTGGCAGAAGTGGCCCAAGGACACTGTTGCTATTTGCATTGCAGTGTAACAATTATTAGAGATTATAAGGCACAGTAAATTTTCCAAAATACAGTCATATGTTAGGATATGAGTAGCATTGTATCAGAAGAGCCAGTATTGAGCAGGACCATGGTTATTGCCCAGCAATGGCTTCTGGTTGCACAGAAGCCCTTAAGGATCAGGATAAAGTTCAACCAGATTAAGGATAAAATAAAGATGGTTCAAAGATTAAAGATTGATTTTATTGTAAATGATAATACTTCTTATACCTACTACAAGGGTAATCCCTGGGCTACTAGCAATATCTTCTAGGACATTCTAACACACCCCTAATTTGGGTAATTATTAATCTAGTTTTGGCGCTTCTTGCATGTCAACCAATAAAATATCTTCATCTTCACCCAGCACAGGTGATTCTTGCTGGCCTGGAATAATTTAGTTACTTCAGGATCACTTCCTTCTTCCTTGGCATACTGAAGCTTAATGCTTATTAATGTGACAACTAAGGGAATTCAAGATTATGGGAAATCAAACACAGTGCCTTGGCGCTTGATGTAAAAGTGTAGCGGCGCTGTGGCACCTGCAATATTTGCCAGGCAGCGCTTGACGTAAAAGTAGTTTGTTGCCTTGGAGCCTGATTCACTTGTTAGGTGGCGCGACGGCGCTTTGTATATTTATTAAGTGCTGTGGCGGCACTCATCATTGGCTAGTTTAAGGCTCAGGTCAGCAGAATACTGCTGATCTAATTTGCATATAATTTGAACTACCAATTTATATTATTTAGTAGCTGCAAACCATGTCTGCAAGCTCCATCATAATTAGTATCATTGTATTTTTTACTAATAATTTATGGATTTGGTTGTAGCAATCCCAATCTGTGGGCTCTGTTATAATTGGCATCATTGCTTGGTTGAAATTCCCAACAGACACCATACTATCATGTGAGAAATCACTTCATCAGTAAGCCTCAGCATGGTTAGATAGCTAAACTCAAGCTTGCTGTAATTGTAGGACAGGAGGATGTTGACAAGGGGGAGTTCTCTTGTAGCAGCACTCATGGGCTGGCTTGGCAGAGCAAGTTGGCAAAGCATAGTGACACATGAGAAAGAGAGGAGGTGCAGGAGCAAGAACTAGCTCCTAATCTAGTACTATGGGATAAAGAATAGGGGCAAACATTGGTTGATTAGAGGCAGCAATAAGTTACTCTATCTTCCAGCGCTGGCATTGAATCTGAAGGTACTCTCTATTGGATAGCATCAACATTATGAGATTTGTGATAATGTAATAAACTCATTCAAAGTAAAAAGGCTCTGATTTCATTAACCAGCAGATTTTATTTTGTGATGTTGACAAGGAGGGAATTTAAACTTCCCCAGCTATATACTACTGGGAAGTTGGCTTTTGGCTTGGTAATACATCTTGGTTGGCTGGCTAGTTACATGCCACCGTTTTTATGGCACTGACATCATTTGGTTGGTTTTCCAGGGGTAGCAACACACTATTTTTAGATCATGGCGCCTAGACCAAACTTTGTGGTCTTCCAGAGGGCTTTTTGGGCCAAAAACCCTAACTTCTGAGTGGTTTGGTCATCAGAAAATGTTTTTAGGGGTAAAAGCTGCTTTTGTAGGTGCCTTTGGGTGTGAGCGTCCCCAGGGCATCAATTTTGGCTTTTGTGAAATTGGGGTATGAATTACTGAAACCTTATTCTCTAACCCAATCATGCAATTTTGTGATTGCAAATTTGCATTTCTTTGACCCAACAATATTCAGCTCTTTGTCAGTTTCATTCTGGGCCCTGGCAACTCCCAAGGATAGCACTCAAGAACAGAAAATTCAAACAATCATTCTATTTGAACCTGCTGATGAAATCCTGGCCTGCCCCAGTATCATTTATCCACCCAAAAACCCAGAAAGCCCCTCTGCCATAAATCCCAGATACCTGACCTTTTAATTCCCAGCCTATTGAATTCATCCTGGTTATGAAATACTATATGAGCTCCTAATTTCAGCACCAGAATTTATTGCCATTTGAAACAAAGATATTTTATGAACCATCATGTTTCCCAATTTCTTTCATATTTTATTCTTGTTATCTGCCATCTGAACATAATCTCTTCTGACCCACCAGCCTCTTCTCTCACAGTTTTTCATCCACTCAGAGCACCCTACAGGCTCATTCATTTTACAGAGTACCCTCTGAAGCCTGAGTTCAAAGATTATATACCTGAGAATACATTATTATACAATCTCTTGAGATACACTTAATAGTTAACCAGATAATTGTAAAGGTATCTGAAATTTTACATAGCTTAGGTTGTTCAAGGATAAATATAATCTTCTTTATGCCTATCAAACCAACATGAACCCAACATCTACACCTAATCTCACATACCTATCTGCACCTGACTCTCTCATCAACAAAACCAATAGGCTATTTGGAATAATGTGTATTACTTTATCTGGGGTAACTAACACTATAATTACCACCAATTAACCCTGGTCTTTATGAGTCAATCACTCTATTACACTTTTAAGATAGCACCCATCCTATTGAGACACTGCCCACCCAACCTGTGGCTCACCCTATCCCCAATTCTGATGGGCTGGCTACTCAAGGATGGCTCTCTGGAATACATGAAAGTATAGATGTAAACCAAAACAATTACAAGATGTATAGAAGAACATCCCAGTTGTCAGGATTCACCTTTTATTAGCTGCTACTCTGTTTTTTATATTTATCTGCTTTATTGGCTGCTAAGTATTATCAAAAAAGTTTCACTTAATTCATAAATCCCCTTCTTTCCACCTTCATTTTCCATATTTGGAGTCCAAGATTGGCTTTGTTAAAGCCAAATTATGACCTAAATACTGGTTAAGAATATTTCTGAACATTTCTTACCTTTTGCTACCCGGTTTCAAATCCTGGACCTACACAAGAAGATTAGGAAGTTGGCTCTGAAAGGCTTACTTTTTACTATACGCTTTCCTAAGCTTTTGGACTGGTTTTTCCTTCACTTTTTGCTTGCTCTTACCTCAGAGCTTTGATGTAACCATCTTCCACTCCTTCTGGTCTCCTTTACCTTGAATTTAACTATTCAAAGTTAAATTTAAAATTATTGATACCTTCCACCTATGCTTTTTTAAGAGTTTTCTCTAACCAAAAATGGTTGAACTCTTCACCTCAATTTCTGCATCCCACAAACAAAGCATAATAAAAGGCTTGATTTTCTCCAGTCTCAACATTAAGTTGAGATTGCTTGACTTGCACCTCAAAAAGGTACTTGTTAGGTTTTGTGGCTTGTATTTCTTTTAATCTTAGCTTAATTTTCAACTTTTGTTCTCATGATTCCTTTTGATTTTCTTCTTCACTAGTTAGGTAGTTTTTATAGTAATACACCCAATTTAATTGTTGATAGCTTTAATCCTCCCACTAGTGCAGAACAATTCCCAGACTTAGAGATTGACTTTTTGACCAAATCATCTGTCATTAAGACTGAACTCTATTTCATCTTTTTAGGGTTAATAAACTGCCTCAGTCCTTATTTCACCTCATATAAGCTTTAGGAGCCTTAGTACAGTTGCTTTTGCAGACCTTGTCCACCTTT
>QTSX02001128.1:0-25993 GCA_014839935.2 Entomophthora muscae | reverse complement strand
CAAAGGGCAAAAGCAAAAGAAAGAGATTTTTCCTTGAAATAACCCAATAAAGGCAAAATCAAAACATGGTGAATGGCGGCATTCACAACATGTATCTGGCCTTGAGATGCCTTGCCCCCCTCAATTTGCTTGTGTTCAGTATCTCAGGCTTTGGCGCACCACTGGCTCAGGGAAGGAGTAGTCAACGAGGGGCTTCCTGGGAACTGTTAGGATTGTAATTTTCTTTGTTCTACCCTGTATCTGTTGGGGCATCCCAAAAGATGCCAGGGTGCTGGGGCTGAACCTGCTGCCCCTGTTGATTCTTGCTTGCAAGATGAGTAGAGCGGTGTAAAAAGTGTTCAGTCCACACGGTATTAGGATGTTCCTGTGAGAGTTTGGCAATCAGTTGAACCAGTGAATCATTCAATTTGTTCCCACGTGTCCATTGGCTTGTGGATGGTATGAGATTGTGACTATTTGCTGAAGGGCATTTTGGCTCAGTATGCCTTCATGACATGCTCAACAAGCTTGGGGCCCCCATCTGTAATGAGGTGTTTGGGTCTCCCAAAGCGGGCCACAATTTCCCTTGCCAATGAAGCAGGTGATGGTAGTAGCGGTGTGATTAGTGGTCACTCATGCTACTGGCCAACGGGTGAAGTAGTTGATGGCTGTGATGATGTAATTCTTCCCAATTTGGTCTTTGGGGAGAGGTCTGAAAATGTCAAGGCCCACTGCTCAAAGGGTTACATGGTCCTAATGGGCAGAACAGACTTGGGGGGTGCAAGTTTAGACATGTTCTTTTCTACACAATACACATGTTTTGAGGAGATCCAAAATGTCTTGACGCATACACGGCCACCAAACCTTATGTTTCTATAATCTTGAAGAGGTTACACCCTCTGATATGGTCCAAGGTGTGGTGGTAGTGTAGTATGGTATTTCCTTGTTGTGTGGTGGGGATATAGCGCGTCTTTTTACCTGTCTCTTCCTGGTGGTACACATTGCCAGCATTGGCGGTGAACTGACTTTCATTTTCTTTTAGCTTGGAGATATTTACCAAATTAAGGCCTTTGTAACAGATTTCTTCAGGACAGAGGTAAAGCATTAGCCAATCTGGGTCCAAGCTATTGTCCCCGGTAATGGACACTATGTATAGCCTTGAGAGGGCGTCTGCCGTGATAAGCTCCTTCCCAGGATTGTACTTGATGCACAGATGGTAGGGGGATAGACACTTGATCCAGCATGCTTGGCAGCGTGTCAAGTGGGACTGTGTGTTGAAATACTGGAGCAACTTGTGGTCTGTCAGGATGCAGGGTGGAAAGGTGGCCCCTTCCAGGTAACAGCACCACTTCTTGACGCAGCGCACAATTACCGCTAATTCTTTATCATGTATTAGATAACGTTGTTCTGAGTTGGTGAGCTTCCTGGATTTTTAGGCCACAGAAGGAGGGTGCCCTTGTCAGTTTATACCTGTAGCACGCCTCCTATGGCTCTGTCAGAGGTATCAGTCTCAAGTTTGTATTGGCAGTTCTGATTGGGGAATTGCAATACAGGCACAGTTGTAAGTCTTTGCTTCAATGTCTCAAAGGCTTGATTTCTGGAAGGAGTCCAGTGGAAGCGCTGTTTAGTGTTCAGGAGCTCAGTGAGAGGTCCAATTAATTCCCCGCAATTGGGAATAACCTTTTGTACGTAGGCAACCATGCCTAAGAATGTCTGCACCTGGCCCATATTGGTGGGAGGTGGTATGCTTGTGATTGCCTTGATTTTGGAGGGGTCAGGCTTTATCCCTTGAGCAGAGATGGTGTGCCCAAGAAATAAGAGCTCCAACTTGAGGTATTTGCATTTGAAGGGCTTAGTTTTCAACTGGTTTTTCCAAAGGGTGTCAAGGACAGTACAGAGGTGTTGGAGGTGCTTGGTTTGATATTGCCTGAATACAATAATGTTGTCAAGGTATACAACAACACATGCCCTAATCAATTCCTCAAATGCTTTATTAATTAAGTGGCAAAGGTGGAAGGAGTGTTGGTCATTCCAAAGTTCATGACCTGGCACTCAAACAACCTGTAGCGTGTACAGAAGGCAGTTTTTGTCTCATCCCCTGGTGCAATGCAGAGCTGGTTGTACCCTGCAGTGAGATCAATCTTGCTAAAGACCTTTGCACCTGCAAGTGTGTCAAACAGGTCATCAATTAACAGCAGGGGGTATTTATTCTTAACAGTCACCTCATTTAAGGCGCAGTAGTTTGTGACCAAGCAAAGAGACCTGTCCTTCTTGGCTACAAAGAAGACAGCATCCCCGTATAGCAAGAGCAAGGGGTGGTTAAAGCCCTTATTGAGTGCATCTACAAGGTGCTGGCGGAGGGTATCATCTTCTTTTGGTGTTAAGCAATAGAGGGGACGTGCTTTGGGAAGCAGACCTTGCATTTGTACAGCATGTTGGATCTCTCAGGGAGGGGGTAGATGATCCAGTGTTTCACTGAAATATCCTTATACTCCTCAAGGAGCACAACAAGTGCTGGTGGGGACAGAGAAGTCAAGGGGGCCACAGGTGGCTCTGTGCGGATAACTTTGACTGAGCATTGATTGAAGTCTAGTTTCTCCTTTGTAATTGTATGAGCCTGTTTCTGTTATTCTGAAAAACACAGTATTGTGAAGCAACTTGTCATCTTGATGGGATATATCTAGAAACCCACCCCATTTCTATTGAAGGTAATTACAGATGTATCCCAGTCAATGTAGAGAGAGGTGTGATGAAGCCAGTTAAGGCCAGCAATGACATTGTGTGTCAGGAACACTTTAACAACCATTCCTGACAACAACAATGGTTCTTTATGTTCAGGAACTATTAATAATTCTTTCACCAAAGGGGAGGCTTCTATGGGCCCTAAAATGGATTATTTATAGGCATTATATGTTCTATATTACCTTCTGAGTGAGAATTAACAATTCCAGAGACTGATTTGAGTCCCACAACAGGGATTGAACTTGGGTTTCTTGCTTGCTTCCCAGTCACCTAATCAAAGTTAGTAATTTGAAATCAAGTTTACCTTTTTCTTTGCATCAGATACATCCCTGCAGCTAATCAAACTTTACGCCTGGGCCTCCCAGATGCAAACCCGCTTTTGCTTTTGATATCCAGCCCCACATCAAAGCTATAAGCTCTGTAATCAAAGTTAAACCTTTTAATAGTGGTTTATCTTCTTCTAGTGGTTATTACAACCACCAGAAGCCCCCAAGCTGTGGCTTCTCAAACAGCTGGGGTAAATACCATCTAGATATTTGAGAAGGCTCAGCAGGGGCTATTGGTTACCTTAAAAATAATTTTATTGTTATTTCAAACCAAGTTTTCCTGCCAAGTTTTTCTTCCCCCAAATTCCCCAATATTATCCACAATTCCCCTTGGAACTGCAATTTAGAAATCTCTTGACAGCCTATATAAGGCTCCACCTTGTCAGGGTGTTTAATTGTTCAGTTAATAAAGTCAATTCCCTAAACACTAGTTAATTTTATTTTGCTTGCTTCCTTAATCTTAAAACCCAACATCATGAGATTAACCAAGTCTCCCAATGGGAGCTATTTGGGTATAAATGGTTGGTTTGGTTGCTCCTTGTGCAGGCCTTTACCGCAAGTGTATTGCTTAGAACCAGAGCAGATTCTGGGTTGTCCCCTCCTCAGTACTTTGATAAGTCATGGCGCCAAGTGATACCAGGTGTATGGTATACTGCCACTCCCTTGTCCCAGAACCCCCCCCGTTACAAAGAAACCACGTGTTATGGGCAACAGTCAGTCTGCTTTGCCCTCTTTATTTCATCCCTTGGCTTTGGCCTTCCTACTCAGTTACCTAGGAGTCTACTTCCTTCTGGGAAGATTCAATCTGCTCCTTGGTCAATATTGTTTGCTTGGAGACTTATTCCATATGGGAATGGTCTCTGTCCTCATTGGTTCCCTGGTTACAGGGTTGAATTCATCAACGGCCATATACCTGCTTAACGGTATGTTTCCAAGCAGATGGGTTCCTTACATTGCGGCTAAGCCCTGCCATTATTGGCCCAGAGAGCTTAACCTGGACGTTCCCCATCCTCACAGAGAAGGATATTGTCTCATGGGTAATTGTTACTCTATGGGAGTCAGCCACTTGTACTGCCTTGAACCTGCTTGGTACTTGGTCTAGTTGTTGAGAGTTGGAAAACGCCTGGTCAACCATATTGTGATTGGCCCCAGTATCTACCAATAGTTTTTGGGTGTTCCCATAGAAACAGAAGGGATAGGATAAGCAGGTTACTTTATTTGAGGAGTGGCTTGCTTGTAATACAGGGTCATCACTGTGTACTTGAAAGATGTCCAGGGCTTCAACTTCATGCATATTGTAATCACAGGGGTTTTTGCAAGGAAGGATTGAGAATGAGGGTCAAGTGGGGTTGTAGAACCTTTTGTTATTACAACCCCCCAGGCTTTTCTCTGGTCCTCAATTTGCGCTAACTGGAGTTCCCCCTTGCAGGAACGCTTAACCCCATTTTCCTGTTGGCAGGGCTGGCAGCAGTCTACTTGGTTGTGGGCACTGCCAGGTGTAGGACAAGGTTGGGGTGGTGTATCATTGGAGCAGCAGAAACCCATTGAAGCCTGATTATTAGCCTCCAAAATGGCCTTATAGCAGTCATTAATGGAGGTGCAGCAACCTACAGGAACCCACTTGCAGATATGGGGTTTTAACCCATTAACTATCAAGGTAAGAAGCATGGCATTCCCATAAGTCACAGCTTCTGGGGCAACTTCAAGAGCTTGTTGCCAGGCAACAAGGTACTCAGGAACAGACCCAGTCTGTTTAATGGTCAGGAGGGGAGTTCCCACCACAATGGGTGAAAAAAATTTGCTGTAGCAGGACTTTGCGGCATCCCTGAATAACACCCAAGTAATTTCTATTCCCTGGCTGGCCCAGTTGGTGAACCAGACTGTGGCAGGCCCTGTGAGTTACCCAGATGCAGTAGCAATCCACATGGACTCGGGTACTTGACAGATACGGAGGAGGGTTTTGGTAGAATGGAGCCAACTGACAATGTCAGCCCCTTTGACACCATCTGCAAATGATTCAAGCTTGAGGTTGAGCATGCATTGCAAGATATCTGACTGGGGGGGTGACACTGGCGTCACACTTCCCAAGGCAGAGCCAGTTATAAACACCTGTAAGGACTAGCTGATCTTGATAGATGACGTACCTGTTGGGTATGTCCCCCTGGGGATTGGCAGGAAGATTTCTTGATGGTCAGTATCCATACGGCCCGTACTCTGTTCTTTCTTAGGGGAATTATTCTTTTAGGTAGGGTATAAACCTACTGCTGCTACCACTGTCTCAACTGAACCAATGAGGATTCATTATTTGGATTTGGGGAAGACAACAGTCCAATATATAGGACAAGAATGAATAGAATAAGATGTTGTTTATTATAGAATACTGTGATTAATATACTATATGGGGAAAGCCACTTTGTCACAAGGGGATGGCATGATGACATGTTCCATGTAAGGTTTGGAGCTGAGGTATAACTCATGCAGGGATCAGCAGGTTAAATTGGTAGCGCTCCTAATTAGGAGAAAGTGCCTGCAGCTTGACATTGCCATTGGATTGGTTCATGTCATTAGACATTTCAAGGGGCAACTCATTGAGCGACCCTGTGTATTGTAAGATACATTGGCAGGCAAGTCTGGAAACTTGGTTGCAACAACAAGCTCCAGAATCAGGAACAGGCTTGTCAGGGGGGAGAGGAATGGAGGAGAGGAGGGGGATGAAACCACAAATTCAGCCAATGATTTATTCTTGTCCTTGCTACTTAGTAGTTTTTGAGTGATCCTCATTGTCCTCCTCTGCGCCAGAATTATCAGTATATTCTTCCTTGCTCTGGACAGCCTGAGGTTTAGTTGCTGCAGAACTACCAGAAGTGACAGAGGGATTGCTATAAAGTTACCAGGGAGACTCCAGGGTACCTGCTGAAGGTGCACTGGATGAGACATCCTCTTCATTGCTTCTGTGACAGTGGTGATAGTAAGGAAGGGGCAATGTAGTATGGATCTTCTGAGAGGGGGAAATATCAGCTTTAGCATTACCATGCAATCCCATTAGAGTATCAGGGGTACTAATTGCTGAGGAATCTTCAAGGTGCTTGCTCAGTTGGCTTTAAGGGAGTCAAGGGGAGTATGTTGAGCATCTAACTTGTCTAGCCATTATTTCTTTTTCTGAAAAGCCTGTGCCAATTCTTCTTCCCAAATCCACATTTTTTTCTCTTGAGCCTTTATTGTATTCTGAAGAGCAGAGAATCCCATGGTGCAGCTGTTATGACTGTCTTCATGCTTCTTGTGACTCTTCTGTGGGTGACCATGGAACTCAAAGGCATCATGCTGCTTCATCAGGATGGGTACCAAGGAAAAAATGGTATGTTCTATCTTGCTCATCCATAGAACCATTCCAGAGTGGGTGTTGACAGCTTCTGATATATGTTGAGCAAGATTTGTGAGTCCATAGCAGAGACCAGAGCAGCTATCAATTTTTAGGCTTCCAGAACTAAGGGGAATTCCATCAGGAGAACAACCAGAAGCAGAAGAAGGAGAATATTGAAACCAGAGTTCCTTCACCAAGGCAGGGTCCAGGGAGCAGAAGGCTTTGTTCATGACAGTTCTTTCAGCCATGGGGTCAAGCTGAATTGGCACCAAGGAGGCAAGAGGTTTTTCAATTGAGTTCATCTATTAGATCATGCTTGACTGAGAGCTGGCAACTTCTAAAAGATATTAGCAGTTAGGCAACCATTGAATTGGTCTTTGAGTTTTTGGTTTGTCCTGCCCCAAAGAAAGACCCTCAGAGCTCCAGAATAACTGGTGGATGAGTACAGTGGGAATTGGACCCACTGCTCTGAGTTCAGCGTCATACAAGGATTTCCCAATTGACAATCAATATCATTGCTGGTACTGCATTTGAGGCCTCAATTACTGGGATCTGATTCCATCAGTGTGGGATCCAGTGCTTGACCTCAGACAGTCTGGACCTATATTTCCATCTCAGTTAGTGTGGTTAGGCCAACACACAAAGACCTAGACTAAAGGTGTAAGGCAGCTTAAAGAGACCACCCTCAAGAAAATAAATTCCTGTTTTAATGTGGCACTGTCAGTTCATTTATGACGTCACTCCAGAGAGATCTACAGACACCTTAACAGACATCCTCTCCATTTTCATAGGCACACAACAGCCTTGCTTAAACAGGCAACATCACCTTTTTCTTGGCACCTGACAGCCACACCTAAACATGCCACATCCCCTTGTTCACACTGTCCTTTGTACTAGTAGGCTTTCAGCCAAATGTTCACAGTAGAGGGCCCCAAGAAGGCGGCAGTTTGTTACTACCTCCACCACTTACTTAGTCTTGATTGATCATAGGAAGTAACATAGTGTCTACCAGATAGAGATCCAGAAGTGGTGAAGGTTGATCCTGGGATGGGTTGAGCAGAAGGAGCTGCAGGTATAGGCAGGGACACCTCTCCCTCCACAAAAACAGGTATACAGGGTAGGAAAAGGAAGCTGGGGTTTGAAAAAGCAATGAATGCCAATGTTGTATTTTTAGCAGTTTAGGGTGATGATTTCTACAACAGTTAGTCAGTTGCTCTTTACTATTAACACTATACATGTTGTAGTATAGTTGCAGCCTTTGATAGGACAGAAGAAAAATTTTATAATGACAAAACTAGTTACTTTATTAGACAATGAGATGTTATATAGTATAAGGCAGAGGAATTGTCACTAGAGGGAAGGAGGCACTATCAAAAGGACTTTCCAAAAGGAGGAGATAGAAGTGGCACATTAAAAAGCCTGCACACAAAAAAAACCAGTTTATTGTGCTTTGCCTAATGGAGGCAAGTGGCACTAGTTGTGATGTTCTATTAATACTCTCAAAACTGAAGCATATACTTTACTTTTTGTGCAATGATAAGGCAAATAGACTACCTGTTTTAGGGTGTTTTAAACAAGTTTTAGATGCACTAATTAATAATGCAACAGGACAACTGAACAAATTGTGTGAGTGATCTATTGTCTGTGGTATAGATGGACACCATATTATTATTAATCCATTGGGAATCTTCACAATCACTAATATTCTAGTAGTGCTTAAAATTATGACTTTGGTTTAGCATCTGTAATAGAGGTCTTTGTTCTGGTTATACACTGACTATTTTTATCTCTAGTTAGTGAGATTAAGATTGATCAGCAAACCCTAATTAATCAAGGTTTCCTGACAGGAAGTTTTTTATTAAATATTATCATTTAAAAATTTGTTGTGTGCTCTATATTCTTACTTAATTTTTTAGCATTATTTTTCTTTGCATCAAAATATATTTATAGTAAAGAGTGTATTTAGATGATGTAGTTATAAATGGTTGTTTATTTTTTGTATTTTTACTAAATAGGGTAGATCATTTACCATATTTCTGTGCTTTTGATGGCTAGTTTATGATACTATACCCTTATAGGTTATTTAACTTATAAAGTTTTCTGTACAGCAAGTACTGTTAGTAGAAAAGTGTTGACTTATAGGTGTGAACTTTCTGGAGACCCAAATGACCACTTTGCTTGATATTTTAATTTAAAATTTGAATTCACCACAGTTGCTGTTTTACCTAATATCATACTAAGATTACTGATAAAGAATAAATAGATATAGAATAATTTGGTTTTCTAGAATTGGTGTAAAAATTAACTTTATTTAAGGGGATTGATTAATTTACACTTTTGAAAGTAAAACTTACCTGATTCTTTTTTATTGCAAAATAGAACCAGATAGCTATAAGCTAATAGATTACAAAAATAAATAATTACTGAAAAAAGTGATATTTTGGTTGGGTACATTTATAATAAATTATCTCATTTTTATGCTATGGAATGATAAAATATCCAGAAGCTTGATTAAAATTATAAGAAATTTACTCTAATTTCTCTACTTTTTATCTAAATGATTAGGATATGTATGTACAATATTTAAATTAAGTCTCTAAAATTTGAAATATAAATTCTAATAAAATAAAGAAAGCCTTTATATTAAGTGGATTATAAACTAAAGGTCTGGATTATTTTAACTACAATAGTTTTTAAACGAGTATAGTTCAGTTTGACAAGCTCAAAAATGAATGTGTCGAAGGAAAAAACATGTCCTTTTGATTGGCTCAAGGCTAAATTACCTGATTGGGATGCTGGTGCCACTGCTGTAATCTTGATTACTATGTTTCTCGTGGCGAAACCACAGAGGTAGATCCAGATCCTTTGAAGTAATATGGATTTAATTCTTGCTGGATTAGCCACATTAGAAGAGTCTAAATTTAAAGCGCTAGATCTTTGTTGCAAAGAGTGTGAGTAGTGCTAAAGCATCCAATGCTGCGAGGCGGCCAAATAAGTAGTTTGGCAGGGTAATATTTTTAGACTGGAATAGGTGTTTGCTTGTTCATCTCACATTACTTAATCGGGTTGTGGCACCTATTTTCGTACTTGGACTTTTAACATTAAAAGGATGGAAGCAGTTGAATATAAATATAGCTTTTGTGCGGTGAATCTGCATGATGCAACCCATAATCCGGGGATGGGATTGGTTGGCTTTAAAGCACAACTAAAAATAGAGCATTTTTATTTTTTGGATTTCTTGACCAACCATAGCTCAGCCTATCACTGGCAAGGATGTATTATATAATTTATCTTTGGATTGATTAACTAGAAATGATTTTAAAAAGAAAAAGAAAAGAATATTCTGGAATCTATTTCTGAATAGCAAATCATAGGTGATGTGATTCAAAGTCAAGATATCTTTTCTCAAAAGCAAGAATAGAATCTTGGCAGCACTTCAAAATCTGCAATGAAAACTTAATTTTAAAGTCTTCATGTAGGATATATAAGCATGGGTAGCTTTATCTAGAAGTCATCAAATTAGTCAAACATGAAGCTTCTTACTGCCCTTCTCATCTCTCTTGTCACTGGACAATTATTCGTACAGCCCGCTGTTACTGACCTGGCAAACGCGGAACTCATCACTGTTCAACCAACTGTTAAAGTGAAGGGTTTTGCTGCCAAGTCTGAGCAAACGGAAATCGAGTTTTGTGACGACGGAAGTTGCTTTCCTCCCACAAAGCCTGAGGGCAAACTGGTATACATTGGGCTTCGTTTTCTAGATTCTCTCGAAACATTTCTCGAAAACAATCAGCTTGACTACTACACCACCGTGAATGGAGAGTTAAATGTTTATGACGGAATCCACGTCATTAAGACAACCGACCTAGGAGATAATAAAAAGCTACTTCCTTACCTTCAAGGAATTGCTACTTCAAATACAATATATCCTACCAAAGCTCGTATCACCCTTCCTTACTTAACTGAGGAACTTTTCACCGATTGGTTGACCGAAGCCGTAAAAAAATTCAACAAAGTCATCATTTCCGTCCAAAGCGCCAATGTTATTTCGAATGACCACAAAACTCTCATTGAAAATAATAAGGGAAAGATTTCTTTTGAAGTATCAGAAACTGAAGTGGTTAGTTTAAAAGGATCATTCCCTGAAATTTCTTGCTATATTTCATCTAGAACCGAAAGCAAAAAAGAAGACATCTTCTCCACTGCCGTAGACGTCTGTGAAGCTGCTTCTCAAGCTCCTGCTGCTAGTAATTAGTTCTACATTCTTGAACTGGATTACCCCAAATTTCAATTTGATAGAATAAACAATCTTTTCAAATTAGCTATTTTAAAATTTAACTTTATTTTTTCTTGAAAAAAACATTTTTATGGCTTTATAGTAAAATTCTAACCCTATTGTTTATTTAAACTTTACAACCAAGATGTCATCCCAATTGCTACAGCTTTTTTGTAATGTTGACTGTTTCAACTAGTCTTAATTAGCTGGGGTATTAACTCTTGATTGTTTTGACTTTATTTTAGGTACTCTAGATAGATGGATTATTAGCTACCTTGGATGTAATTGCTCAAGGTTACAGGATCACTCAACAGTTGAGTGCACCTCTTTCTCACCAACTACTATTCAATCATTACATTGTTTTACCGTTTCATAGTATTTAACCTTCCTATTCTTGTAATAATAAATACCAATCCTTTACCATGTATACAATTTTCTATACACATCAGTAGCTGACGACAAGTCCTATATTAATCTTAGAATCCTTGAGGTAGCAATGCATAATCTACAACAAGTATTTGCAATACACAGATATTACCCAGAGAGGTTCCTCAGAACATATCTAATGTTGGGTTTCCTCTCAATTTCAGCACAATATCAGATTCCCTACAAGAAGTGAATCCAATGTTGATCCCACCCATGACCTATCCAGAACATGGTTGACCCTTACTTAGATCACTGCCACCAATGAAACCCCCTTAGTGGAATAATGAATTATTTACTTGCGATATGAATCTCATTATACTCAGTAAAGACCTCCTTATTCTACGCCAATTCTATGTCACGTTCTAGACTTTTTGTTTTGTACAGCTCAAGTACAGACTATAGATAAATTGACTTACAGCTTTGGTTTTACCATTAAGTTTAATTAACAGCCTAGCTTTTTAGAAAAATTAGGTTTTTTAGCTATGGAAGTGACTTCCAAGATAAAATTTCATGAAATCTTTGTAACAAGTTGTTTAAGGTTAAATTAGCCAAAATTAGACTTCAGTGGTGAACAAGATTAGTTTCCTCGAGGCCTTGAGAATTATAATATTATTATAAATCTTCCCTTTAGAGAGGAAGATGTGCCAAATTCAGAATAAACCCAGAAGATAATGTTAAGGAACTTGATAATATTATTATAAGGATGAATGGCATATAGATTAGTGTGAATTTCGACCAGTTAACAGAAGGACACAGGAAGGCTTCTGATGCAATATTATAGTCAGAATGAATAAAGTACTTTCATCCTTAGAGCACTGAATTCAGTTTAAACCAATTAAGGAAATAGGGCAACTAAGAAGTTTGAGGGAAAACTCAGCCAAAAAGCTACATAAACCTAGGCAATTTAATAGGGCCAGAATGATGGAATTCACAACAATAATGGCCCTGCATATCACCAAACTGTCACTAGCTGTCTCTTGCTCCCACGATCAATAGCTGCTCATTCATTTCCAATGGATTTGAAAATCCAACCATCCCAAAATTCTAATTTATTTAGTTCCAGTGATTGGTAAAGTGTATAATGGGGCTCCAATATAGAAATCCAGCTATCAAAATGCATCCCAAACTGAACAATTTAACCCTGCAAAGCTTAATTCCCCTTTAAGCTAAAGCCAGTACTGTAGATTCAGAACCTGTTGAGAAAAATGCTTGATTGTCAAATTCTTTTGTGTAAACTCACCAACTTACTGGAATATCTTTCATCCTTGTATATAAAAAAGTCAGCTGTTATGGGATGAAAATTGCTCCATTAATTAGGTGAGTTCATGCAAAAGAATTTGACAATCAAGCACTTTTACATACAGGTTCTGAATCTACAGTATTAAACAATAATCCTTCAGCTTTTGACAGGTGTTTATTCAAAAAAACGGGGTTGACTGCATAAAGCTCTTCATCTGATTCAGTGATTCTTTCCATGAGATTGGTTCAAGTACAATACCCCATTATCACCAACAGGAAATGTAAAAAATATCTTCTCTGGCATACAAAATGCACAAGACAATCCTGGATCCCCAGCTAGATATTTCATAGGGGCATCCTCCTGAAATTTCACAAATATGCCCTCAAATTCAAAGATAAAGGCACTCACTGGCAATCCAGAAGCCACTATAGAGATCAGTATCCTACTATTAAGAGGGGGCAAGACAAAAATAAAACTGTTGGTTTCTTTGAATAATGATTCTCCCCACCAGCAGGCCAGCGCTCCTCAGCTGGCTTGCCAAAGTTCTTTCCATGTGAATTTCACGCTGCACCTCAACATGGTTCCCTCTGGATCAACAGGAATACAATTCCTAACCAAAACACTCACATGTGTCAATCCATACCATTCAGGCTGAATTAATCTTTACAAACCTAACATGTTGTTGCAAGTGTGCTGTATTAGAAGAGTTACAAGGGGGAAATGATTAGAGGCTAGATATCTTTATTTGGAGATATGTCTTATATAGTTTGGCACATCATCAAAGGGGAAAGATTGAGACAATCACTTAATTTGATTGTGTAGGGGTGGCTTAATCCTGGTAATGAGTCAAGCACTGAATTAAGTTGCTTTTTGAGTAGGGATTGTCAGTGATTCTTGTTGCCTTGGTAGGATATTTTGAGGTGACTTCCACATTTTTCTTCAATGACTTTCAGAAAGCCAGGCATGAGTGGAGGCAGTAGAGATTATGGGTGAGGGAACCACTGGGCCAGTGGGGAGAGCCCATCACAACATGGGTGCTAACTTGATAGCATAAGATAATGATTGCCCAAGCAAGGACCAGGGACCAGAGTTTGATAAACCAAGTCCATCAAGCCAGTGATAGTAATAAAAAGTACTTCAAACAGCTGGGTAGACATTGTGTTAGCGGCTACAATAGGTTCTAGTGGGCAGTCAGGCTGTGGCGTTAGAGGTGGGGCTAAAGGTACAAGTTAAACAGGAAAATAGATTTATTTATCACATAACATTGTGGGTGGTCTTGTGTACCACTTTCCTTCACAGCCAATGATTTTGGTGACTTCGGTTCTTGCCAAGGGGTTGACAATAAGTATATTCTCCAGGTTAAGCTTGGAGTAGATGGGATTTGAAGCCACATATGGTTGACTACCAATGATGGTCAGCCTCACCAAATAATGGATCCTCAATGCTCACACAATAAGTTGATTTACTACAATATAAGTGGTTATAAAGAGTGATAGTCCACACTAGATAGATTACCATTGGTAAATTCCTTGCCACCATCTACTGCCAACAAATAATTAGTGCTAGTATTTCCTGCTGGCAAATAATATTGATTTATATTTATTTCCAGTAAATAGGGCATTCACAAATTCCTGCCAAAAAACCAAAACTAATATTGCTACACATGTATTATTCTCAAAACTCCCTTTGGCTGGGATCACTACAGAACCTTGCATAGGTGGACACTGCCCACCCTACACTACTAATGATGATAACAAGAGACATTTACCACCAGTAAATCCCTAATCCTGACTTACAATCCAAACCATTAAACCAAATTGAGGATTATTCACCAGTGAACCCAACCCATTATCTGCCAGCAAAACCTATATAGGTTCTGCTGTCTAATACCAATTTATTCTCCCTTATTAGGTCAAAGGCGCAGGTAGAGCGCTGACCACTCCTGCATGCAGCAGGTTCACCCTTCCACTAAGGAATAATCACAGCTATGTGAGCAAAGAAGGGGTCACCTGGTGGCAAAAATGGTCAGAAGACCACCATATGATTCTGTGGTGCAATCAATCAGCGTACACCATGAGGCCAGCTGCACATCAGAGACCAGATCTGCCTCTGGCAATAACATCACATCCTCTGCTGCAGCTAATCAGATCCTCATTAGTAAGCTGAATAGGATCACAGAAGAGGCCAGAGATCCATGGTCAGAAAGAGGTCAACAGAGATACACCAGAATGGTATATATAACACCATTAACAGGTATCACAAAATAACCTTTTTACACCCCATGTTACACTTCTTGTAAGCCTCAGGTCAGAGGAGCCCCAATAAACTACATTATTACACCCATACCTCTGAACTTAAAAAATAGATGGTACAGATACTGATAGTACCCAATTCATACAGGCCATCATTCTAGCTTACAGCTGTGCAACTGAAGGTGAAACCCCAATCAATTTCATATGAGATTTGGAGGGTACTCAGTAAAATCCACGGGTTCAAAGGGTGATCCAGGAGGACAGTATGGCGCAGGCAGTGGAGCTGTGGAGCCATGGTTTGGTCACTAGGAAGGGTGGGTGTCTTGGGGTGTGAGGGACTAGAGTGTAAAGGGTAAAATACTGGAACAAGATAGGGTAAGATATGCCGGGGATATTCCTTACAAAACTGTGCAAGAAATTAATTTTTGCAGCACATTAGCGCAAAGCAATGAAGGAAAGTATTTGCATAGCTCCCCGGATTAAGGAAACTGCCGCAAAAAAGTGTGCAGCAGAAGACAAATTATATCTTTTAAATTTGGCTTGTCAGCCTTTTATAGGCTGACTGCCAGGCCCCACCAGCCACACACTCACCTGCTCCCACCAGCCAGCCTGTTCCCCCGCCAAATGAGGAAATTGTCAAATTGAAAAGCTGAAAAAGTTAATTTCCCTAAGTTCCAAATTGGGGGGAACTGCTGCCTAAATTGGGAATCTGTCAAATACAGAAGGAGCTGACAAGCCCATCTGCAGTATTATTCATGCACCAAATCCAGCACATGAATCTGAGTGCATGAAGAAGGCCCAATCCTTTTCATGCCACTGCAACTTATATTTTAGGAATGCATTTACATTTTACAATTCACAATGCCATCCAGGAAAGGGAATCTCAGACAACATCAAAAATCTTGGGACCACAATCCAATGCTTCCCAATATTTCTGCCACATAGGGGCACTAGTATATAATAAATACAAATCTCTTGAGGATAGTTGTGTTATCATTTTGAGAAATTACCCTCAATTGTTATCACATAACACATCTTAGGACTTTACAACTACAGAAAGTCAGACACCAAGCTTTGTTGACCCTTTCCCAGGAGCCAGGAGATGAACTATCCTATCTTCTCTGCTGTTATCACAGCCTGCCTAGGAATTAGGGGCCAACAGACCATGTTTAAACCATATGGGCCATTCCAAGAACCCACTGACAAGTACTACAGGGATTCAGCACAACTAAACTCCTTCCAGCTTTACTCCTGGCCCACATTGGTTTTCCTCCACTCAACAATGTCCATAGCCGTATACACCTTTATTTACTATGTACTCACTTATTTTGCTGGTAATTTTGGACAATTTAATGTAAATGCTAAGTTATTCTGTTGGGTATTGACAGTATACCCAATTGCCACCTCACTCACAGGGTTCCAAGTGTCAAACTTGGTACCCTATCTGTTTAAAATGCTCCCCCACATGTTGGGTATTTACATATTTGCTTAAACCAAAGGCTCATTAGACTTTATTATCAGAATGACAATACCATTATTCTTATACTGCTGGGATTTTTATGCTATCAATTTTTGCTTCTCCAAATTTTGCGGACTTCAGGTCTGTGGGCATTCCACTGTCAGGGTGTTGGAAATGAGATAGGGCTTCAAGGGTGGCTGATTCCAGGTTGGCTGGCTCTGGTGAACATAAGTGGTGACACTTCATTTCACTACCTATATTCTTTGGGTCTCTTGAGTTGGTCAATTTTATTAACAATTTTGTGCTAGGGGCTGAAGGCAGCTGGTGCTTATTGGAGGGATAATTACCAGGTTTTTAACCTCCTTTTGGCAAGCAGTAATTTCTATTTAGGTCTGGACTTTTGGTGGCGCGCATTTGGCATTAATCTGATCTCCAATTGGGGAATCTTCTACACTAAGCTGGCAGGTTGTGAGGTAGCCTACCAATTTGAGTATTAAATTCAGCAGTTTACTGGGTCCTTGCCTATTCTTTTTGGTTTAAAGTGTTCTCTTAGGACCAGGGTTTGATTACTGGCTTTTCACACTAGAATTAAAAATATATTCTTGATAGTGTCCAAGGTATCTCTGCAACTCAACCTACTTAGCTTGGTATTGACTTGCATATTTTGAGTAAATGCTTGGCAAAAATGGAAGTGGAACTCCTGCACTTCTCTATCAAACAGCTGCTTGTATATATTGAACTGAGAAGGCTTGAAGTCTATAATACATATTTGTGGGCCTAGAGCTCACAGCCTTACCTTTTTCTCAGCATATAGGGTGTCCTGGTCCTTTTCAGTATCAGAAGGGATTGGTGCAGGTATAGGGAGGAGTCTTCTGGGAATCCTTGGAGGAAAGGAGGACAAGTTCACAGTGGAGGATAGTGAAGAAGTTGCTATAAATGACATTGGTGGCCCCAGGAAGAAGGAATAACACAAGTGAAATCACCTGGATGTCTATCTGGGCATGTGACATCCAGAGCTGGTAAAACATCAGGTGGCAGGTGGCAAAGGCACCATCAACTATTCAAGCTGATGCCTTTTTCAACCCCATCAGGTTCTGCTGAGTTATATAGTAGATGATATGGTCCTTGACAGCTGACCCGTAATCATACAAGAGGAATCACTCTCCAATTGGGAGTTGCTTGAGCACATGTGTAAATGTAAGCTCAGAGAGAACGTCTGAAGCCTGGGGGGAGGGAGTATTGGCAGCAATCCTCTTGTTGCTGATAAACTTGACTAACTGTTACTGTGTTGGCACCAACTCAAGATTGTTGGATTTGAGATATTGCAAAGCCTTTATGGCCAGATCAGAAGCCCAGAGGTGAGAGGAGGTGGGGGTAACTTGCACAAGGTAACACTCTAGCATCCTCATGATTAAATGATTGGGGGCTCAAATTTATGTTCCTCCTTTTCAACAGCTATCCTTTTCCAGCCTTTGGTGTCCAGGTGGGCACCACAAGACTTAAGGTCATAAACAAAGATTTTACTTTTTTTCTGGTGTTTTTGATTATTGTAAATTGGATAATATATGAATGATCATAGGAAATCAATGGATAATTATGATGGTAATACAAAATATGGCTCCACTTGCAATTATGTCATATCAGGCAGATCTTGTGGATTGGTGGATTACTGATGTAAAAGTACCCTGGCTGAGCTAGTAAATCAACTATGGATCAGGTTTGGGAACTTCTAGCTACTGCCAAAACAAGTAGTTGCACCATAATTGTCTTGCATAAATATTATTCATCCTTTTTTGGAGTCAGATCAGGTGGAAATGATGAGCCAATTAAATACTGATGTAAGAATGCTCTGGCTGAGCAATTACATTAATTATGGATTGAGTTTGGGAACTACTAGCTACTGCTAAAATGGGCAGCTGCATAGTAACTATCTTGCATAGATATTATTCATCTTCATTTGGTGTTGGATTACACAGATCACTAAATATGGCAAAAAGTGGATGCAAGCCCCACTCTGATTTCCAGAATATGATAGTATGTTCCTAAAAATGATTGAGGCTCTAATAACATCTCTGCATATATTGTGCAGCAAAGACGTATATACCTTCCCTTCTTTTCACCAATAAACATATAATTTTACATTTACTACTTGATATACATTTGACCACTCTTAGTTGTTCTCTTCACTGGATAGTTAAAGACTTAATGTCATTTTATAAGTGGTAAGTGTAAAGACCCAACAACTGAGGAAGTATTCTAGAAAAATAAGGGACCAAGTTGGCAACTTGGAAGCCTATGAGTGCCGTCACAATTGGATAGACTGTCATCATCAATTGAAAGATTTTGGCATGCACATTATAGCGTCCAAAATTACCGGCAAAATACGTGAGTATGTAGTATATACAGGTGTATATGGCTACAGAGTGGGTGGAATGGGGTGATACCAGCGTGAGCCAGGAGTACTGATCAGAGGAGTTGAGCTGCGCCAGCTCCTTGTAGTAATACTTGCCAGGTGGTTTCTTTAATGGCCCATGCTTTTGGTTATATTGGTGGCCCCCAGTCCCTAGGCAGGCTATGAGGACAGCTGAGAAGATTAGGTGATTCATCTCCTGATCCTGGGGAAGGGCAGACAAAGCTTAGTGTCTTGTTTAACTTCTTGTAGGTGAAGTTTTTTTGAATTGATTTATGTGATACTATTGAGGGGTAATTTCACTAAATGATAGCACAAACCATCATCAAGTGATTTGGTTTTATTTATACTATCATCCTTGTGGGGCATGAATAGTGCAAAACATTGGACAGGGAACCCCAAACACTTAGTGTTGTCTGGAATTCCCTTTTGGGAGTGGGATGGGAATGGATTGGCAGGCCATGAATTGTTAATCTTGGCATTGCATGACTTTGGAGTTTATTCAGGTAATTTCATGCAATCACCTTCAACTTCTGTAGTTGATGAATTAATTGTCATGCTGGGCATCTTGTAAACCCCCTACAAATTTGGTAGGTTTCAAAATTTGGGCAGCAGTTCCCCCCATTTTTGGGGTTGGGGAAATTGTCTTTTGGGGGTTCCCAATTGGGCAATTTCCCCATTCAGTGGGGGTGGATGGTCCCACTGTAGGGGGTGCAATGTCCCCTGCCGGCTGGCGGGAGCGGGCAAGGAGGCAGGGGCTGGATTGCTGGCAGGGGTGGGCAGGCGCACGCAGGCAAGCCGCCAGGCTTGGCGTGTGGCCTGCAAGCGGCTGGCCGCGTGGTCTGCAGCCAGGGTATAAAACCTGTTTCTTTCCAACATTCTGTTTTAAATTTCTGATTCTTTGGCTTGGTGTTTTACAGCAGTTTTCCCAATCAGGGGGAACTGCTGAAATTTTTATTTTGCTCTTTTAGCCCAATTTCACCCAAAGGTTTATCTTGACACAAGGTGTTGTCAGGTATATTCCTGACAGTCGCATTTCCTTCCCTTATTGGCAGACCTTTCTGTTGGCAGTACTGGGCAATAAGGTCAGGAGCGTTGGCAAGATTCTTTACAGGTTCCCATGAGTTTGATTCCGGAGGATACCCTACCCATGAAACTAGGTACTGGACCTGGTTGCAAACTTTCCTGTACCCTAGTATGGCCTCCACCTCCCACTCTGGGGTGTGTTTTAGAATTGTTGGTGGGGGGTTGCTGTCTTTAGTCTGATGGATGTGGGGGCTTCCTCTCTCTGCCTCTAATTTGGATACATGGAAGACGTTGTGGGCACTTGACCGTTTGGGGAGCTGTACCCTGTATGTTGTGTCAGAGATTCACTGGAGTACTTTGAGGGGTCCAATGTAGCAGGGTCCTAGATTTCTACCCACTTGGTTGATCTTGAGGTTCTTAGTGTCAAGGTATACATTGGAACCTAACTCAAATTCTGGGTTGACACATTGGTGTTTGTCAGCTTGGACCTTGTACTTCTATTGAGCATCCCTGAGATTAGTCTGTAGGTGTCTCTGGGTATCCCTTCAATTTTGTAAGTACATGTTGGCTTGAGGTACTGTCCCTGGACAGCCTTTGGTGAGGATTTCTTGCAGGGAGAACCTGTAGTTGGCCATAAATGGAGACATCTTGGCTCCCAAGTGGTAAGAACTGTTGTAGCTAAACTGGGTCAAGGGTAGTAGTTCCGCCCAATTATCCTGCTTAGTGTTGACGTAGGCGCAGAGATAAGTTTCCAGTATCTGGTTAACTCTCTCTGTTTGTCCATCAGTGTGAGGGTGGAAGGCTGTTGACAGGTTTAGCTTAATTGGAGTTGCCGCATTATTTTTCCCCAGAATTTGGAAGTAAACTGGGTCACTCTGTCTGAAACAATATCTTTGTGTAGACCATGGTGGCAATAGATGTGATTAAGGAATAACCTAGCCATGGCAGTGGCCAACATTCCTGAGGAGCAAGCAACAAACTCTGCGGCTTTGGTGAGGCAGTCCACAATAACCAGAATCCCTGTGAACCCTTGACTGGGAGGTAGGTCCATAATGAAGTCTATGGAGATAGATTCCCATGGCATGGATGGGATTGGGAGGGGTTGAAGCAACCCCTGTGGCTTCTGTGTGGAGTGTTTGTTCCTCATCCATGAGACACATTGTGAAATGTAGTCTTCTACTAGGGGAAACATGGATGGCCACCAGTAGCTGATTTGAAGGTGTGGCATAGTTTTCTTGATCCCTCTGTGACCGCCTAACAGGGAGTCATGTAGCTCTTGTAGGACCTGATTCTGAATTGCTCCTGGGTGTACCACCAATCTATTGAGTCTGTAAAGGAAGCCCTTGTGGTTAGAGTAGTTGGAGTTGGGTTTTGCGGAGTTCATTTAGGCAATTGGGTCTTTGATGAGTGGAGAGTCCTTCTGGGTTTTCTTCACCTCTTCCTCCAAGGATGAGAGTGGTTGGGAGGCCCCAAGGACGGCCATTAGGAACTGATTGGTGTCTAGGACAGGTTGGGTGTTGAAATGGCTGTATGACTGGTCTCTGTCATTGTGGTATTCTTGTCTTCTCAGGGTGTCTGGGCATTGTTGGTGTGTCCTGGGATGTAACTGATCTTGAAGTTGTAGGAGGACAAATCCAGAGCCCATCTGGCAAGTTGTTGGCAAATCTTCCTTTTCTCTGTGAAGTATAAAAGGTTCCTATGGTCAGTGCAGACAATGACAGTGTGCTTGGCTCCTTCTAAGTATTGTCTCCAGTGTTTGAAGGCTTTAACTATGTCCATGAGTTCCTTTTTGTACACATTGTAGTTTTGTTCATGGTCCAACAGCTTCTTAGATAAGTATGCCACAGGGTGGTATACTCCAGGCTCCCCTTCCTGAAGCAAGACTGCGCCCAAGGCAAAGTCTGAAGCATCAGTCTCCAAAAAAAATTAAAGCTTGGGGTCAGGTTGTTGGAGTACCAGGGCTGTGGTGAAGGCGGGTTTGAGGGTCTCAAATGACTTCTGTGCCTCCTCTGTCCAAATGTAAGGGACACTTTTGGCAGTCAAGGACGCAAGGGGCTCCGCTATCTTTACAAAATTCTTAATGAACTTACGGCAAAAGTTAGCCAACCCTAGGAAACCTCTCAGTTTTGATCAGGTAATTGGGATCTGACATTCTATTACCGCTGCAATTTTGGATGGTGCAATGGTAAAGCCACCTTTCCTGATTGTGTATCCCAGAAATTCTACCTCTAGTTTGAGGAATTCACATTTCTCCCTTTTGCAGTACAGCTTGACCTGGCGTAAGTGTTTCAGGACCTTCTTTAGGTCACAGAAATGTCAGGCTTCATCCTTGGAATACACTAGAATGTCATCCAGGTAAACCACTATGCAGACATCCAGGAGGTCAAAGAGGATCTTGTTTATCAGGGCTTGGAAGGCAGAGGGGGCATTGCAGAGTCCAAAGGGCATGCCCAGGTATTTGTAAAGGCCAAAAACCTTTCTAACTGCTGTTTTTCACTTGTCTCCCTCTGCAATCCTGACCTGGTTGTACATATTACAGAGGTCCAGTTTTGAAAATACAAAGGCGCCTGTCAGTCTGTCTGTGAGCTGTTCTGCCAATGGAACAGGGTATTGGTCTTTGACTGTGATGGCGTTCAGGGGACTGTAATCCACACATGGGTGTAGTCCTCCATCCCCTTTCTTAACAAAGAAGATTGGTGACAAGCAGTAGGATTGGGATTGTCTCATGTGTCCTTTGGCCATTAATTCAGAGATGTATTCTTTTAGTACCAGACCTTGTGCGTGTGTGATCAGGCAAACCTTTCCCCATTTTGGGGTTTCACCAGGTAGAAGATTAATTCTGAGGTCACTTGCTCTTTGTTTGGGTAGGCCTTGCATTGGAACTTTTCTAAAGATGTTGGTGTACTTCTCCAATATCTCATCTAGCTGATGAATCACCAATATGGGCATGACTGTGCTGGTGGGCGTGGGATTGCTCCCAAGTGGAGCCGTGTTGGTCTGACCCAGATTGGAGATGTGAACCTGATGGGTGTCCCAATCAATGTTGCATTGGGATTCCTGCCACCAAGGCATTCCTAGTATGACAGGGAACGCCAGGCTCTCCAGGGATGAGAAGTTTAGTTCAAACCTCATCCCCCCAATTTTCACGGCAGTTGGTTCCACAACTTGGTATACTGGGGGAGTGCTTCCATTGGCCATCTTGGCAGTTCCCCCCAGTGTAGCCTGCTTGCCAAGGATTTTCACCAAGAGGTGGTCAATGAAATTTCCCATGGCTCTTGTGTCAAGTAGGGTGGTGGTGTGTACCTTTGGGGTATTAGAAGCCAGGGTGATGGGAACAGGGGGAGTAGAGAGAAGTGTTTGCTTTATTACCTCCTTTCTCAGCTGCCATAAGGGGCTGGGGATTTGAGGGAGGTTTAAAAGGGTTAGGTTGTGCAGTGGAAAAGTTCATTACTGTGTGACCTGCAAGGCCGCAGAACAAACAGAGACCTTGTGCCACGCGGCAGGCCTTCTCTTCACTGAATAGCATAAAGCCCCCAGGTCTGGGGATCACCCTAAGACAGGGGGCTTTGGCATTGGTGGGTGGTCCAGCAACCTCAACTTAGACAGAGTTGAGGTGGGTGGCCTTGGCGGGGAGGGCATTTTCATACCAAACTTCCCAAGTTAAGACATCTTGGATGACCTCATTGTAAGTCTCAGGGAGCTTATGATGGAGGAGGAACTCCTGTACCTGGGGTGAGAGCCCTGCCTAATACAAGTAGCAGGCTTCATCACTATCCAGAGCAAGAGCTTCCTTGAGCTTTGAGAACTGTTTGGTGTAGTGGGCAGTGGTAGACGTCCCTTGTCTCAGAGAGTACAGTTTCCGACAGGTATTGTTTAGATCCTCTGGGAAGCTGACTGAGTCCAACAACTTCTGGCTGAAGGAGTTAAAGTCATGGTGTAATCCAGGTTCTTTTAAAGCAATTTCAGCAAACCAGTCTTTCTTTTGACTGGTGAGTTGATTTGCCATGTGAAGGGCCTTTTGGACGTTGGTGGTAAATCAGGCTGGCTTAGCTTCAAACAAGGTGTGAGAGAAGGAGAGCAAGGTAAACATTGCCTTTTTCTCAGAGGAATGGATTGTGGATTTATAAAAGTTGGCTTAGGATAACATTCTGGAACTGGTGGGTATTGGTGGGTTAGGTGGCATCTCCTCTAGATTGGAGAGCCTGGAAGCAGCAAAGACATGTGTAGCAGACAAGTAGGAGGGATGTCAGGAATGTGAGGCATATCAAGGTGAGATATCCAAACATGGTTGAGCCTGAGGCTGTTGGTGTGAGCCCCAGTGGGGGTGCTATCATACTATGAAGACTCAACAATTGGGAAAGTATTCTAGCAAAATAAGGGACCAAGTTGGCAACTTGGAAGCCTGTGAGTGCCGTCACAATTGGATAGACCATCATCATCAAATGAAAGACTTTGGCATGCACGTTATAGCATCTGAAATTTCTGGTAAAATACGTGAGTAAGTAGTATATACAGGTGTATATGGCTACGGACTGGGTGGAATGGGGTGATACCAGCGTGGGCCAGGAGTACCGCTCGGAGAAGTTAAGCTGCACTGGCTCCTAATAGTAGTACTTGCCAGATGGATTGTTGAATGGCCCATGCTGTTGAGTGTATTGGTGGCCCCCAATCCCTATGCATGCTGTGAGGAAAGCTGAGAAGATTAGGTGATTCATCTCCTGATCCTGGGAAAAGGCAGACAAAGCTTAGTGTCTTGTTTAACTTCTTGAAGGTAAAGTTTTTTAAAATTGATTAAATTATACTATTGAGGGGTAATTTCAATCAATGATAGCACAAACTATCATCAAGTGATTTGGCTTTATTATATACTATCATCCTTGTGGGGCATGAATAGTGCAAAACATTGGACAGGGAACCTTAAACACTTGGTGTTGTCTGGAATTCCTTTTTGGGAGTGGGATGGGGATGGTTTGGCAAGCAATGAATTGTTAATCTTGGCATTGCATGGCTTTGGAGCTTCTTCAGGCACTTTCATGCATTCATATTCAACTTTTGCAGTTGATACATTAATTGTCATGCTGGGCAGCTTGTAAACTCCCTCCAAATTTGGTAGGTTCCAAATTTGGACAGCAGTTCTCCCCATTTTTGGGGTTAGGGAAATTGCTTTCCAGGGATTCCCAATTGGGAAATTTCCCCATCTGGCAGCTGGCTGGATAGGTGGCTGGCTGGCAGTAGGCGTGCGCGTGGGCAAGCTGCCAGGCTCAGCATGTGGCCTGCAGGCGGGGGTATAAAATCTGTTTTTTCCAAAAAATTAATTTTTTAAATTTTGTTTCTTCCACTGGGTGTTTTGCGGCAGTTTCCCCAATCAAGGGAACTGCTGTGTTGTAACTGTGCTGTTTTAGAAGAGTTACAAGGGGAAAAATATTTAGAAGCTAGATAATAATCTTTATTGAGAGATAGTGATTATATAGTCAATGTGAATGAAGGATAACAGGAACATGATTGTGTTGATCACACAGCTGGATGGTGAAGGGTTGGCTTGATCCTGGTAATGAGTCAAGCGCCAAAACAAGATATCCACCATAAGGGATCATCAACTGTTCATGTTGTTGGATTTGATAATTTGAGTTGACTTCCTAGTCTGGCTTTGAGTGGCCGGGTAATCAGATTGTGGGTCACAAACCCGCTTGCTCGGAACCTTGCTGGCAGGTCGAACCTGCTGTTTTGACAGCCAATTTTTTTATTTTTGCTCTTTGAGCCCAATTGTGCCCAAAATATTATCTTGAAAAAGGGTGTTGTCAGGAATATTCTTGACATTGGTTGCTGTCTACCATTTTGTCAGGAAGTGGTTCCTGACATCATTGATTATTTTAAGGAATTTAGTTTAGTCATCATTGTTTCCTTAGGCAGCTAAATTGTCAATCTACAGTTCCCAATGTTGATTTGAATTTCCTGAGACATTTTCACAATTTTCCCATTCACCTCATCTCTCTCTTGGTTGTTTCACTTCTTGGGTATTGTGTAACTTCACATTGCTTGACCCAGATTATCACTACAAACGTTTCATGCTTGTGATCAACTTTGAGCTCAAACCTTAGTTTTTGATATGTAACAGATGTGTTTGAAATCTCCCAATGCTAGAGCCTATGGGTATATAGGTGAATAATGCCCTTCCTTGATTCTTGTTTGTTTAATAAACCCTTTATCCTGTCCCAATTCCCAGATTTACGCTTGCTACAATAGTTTGAAATAGGAAACCTAGCTAGTGCCTAGAATGCTTTATTACTAATGTTGGTGGTGGCTTAGTTGTACTGGTTTTTCTATTATGTTTGACTTTCTTCTTGATCTCCTACAACACTGACTTGATCCTCTTGGTTGTGATTCCTGCTATGAAGAATGTGTGCGCTATTGCTGGGTTGATGAAAATGGCCACCTTGTCTGAAATCAATATGGAATACTGGATGGAGTGCAGAGACCTGATTCTGTGAAGTGGGTC
>QTSX02001127.1:0-26234 GCA_014839935.2 Entomophthora muscae | reverse complement strand
ACCAGCTAGAGAAGGAAGAAAGACGTCTTTGAGACACATTTATTCTCATCCATGCCAGACACAGTTGGGGACAAGGTCTGGGTAATGAATGTGGTATTAAAAGTGCTACAGCTCAAAAAAAGCAGGTGCCACATCATATTAAATGTAAAACAAAACAACACTTACCTGATATGCAGGACTTGAAAAGCACAAGCAAAGACAAGGTCTTATACAATAATTAGTTATGGCCTTGTAAGTCCCAACAGAAGCAACAAGATGATACACTACCCACAACTGAGTAGTAACTAGCCAGTATGGCGCCTGCGCTCGTGACAACTTCCCTGATGATCTCCATTTATATGAGGCCAACCTTCAGCCAGGGGGTTGAAATAGCAGGGATTGACCTGCAACAAGGTTCCAACTAAGCAGGTTTATGACCTGCAATACAACTTCCCTGTGACCGTGCCCAAACAAGGAAGTTAACTCAAATTCCTAAAAGCAACAACATGAACAAACAATGATCCTATACGGTGGATGACTTGATTTGGCGCCTGACCTTTACCAGGAACAAGCCACCCCCTTCACCATCTAACTAAATGATCTACATAATCATGTTCCTCTTAAGACAATTCAGTACAGCTATTAATCCCTATCTCCAAATAAAGATAATTATCTAGTTTCCAAATATTTTTCCCCTTGTAACTCTGCCAAAAAGCACAGTTACTACAATATTTTTTTATGATTTCATCCCAATAAACTCTTTGTTATTCTAATATTATTATCTCTTTGTTTATCCCTGTTTGTTTTCCCCATTTATTAAAATATCTCATCTTTTTTACCCATTGTGTATATTGTTGAGTATATACTTCTGATAAGTATAATAAACAACATAAAGGGGAAAATTAAGAAGAGAATTATAATTTATTGGATATGAGTTTGGAGTATTATATAGTATCATTAGAAGTCATATACTGTCTATGTACATCATGGAAGTCATGGGGCTTGTCCAAGTAGTGTTCTGTTTAGGACTCAAAATTTTTGATCCCCAGAAATGGATGAATGAATGATAAGAGTGCCACCAACTTAATGATTAAAGGTGAATCATTTGGAGTTACTCAGGGAATTGCTTTCCCAAGAGGGAGTAATCAAAGATGTTCCAACAATATGTTTTTATGTTTATCTCAATATGTGTTGTTTGCTTCATATTTTACATTGCTTTTATAATTGCTGCATTGTTTTAGCTCTTTACACAGCTCCTTGTGAAAATGTTAAAACCAATTTGGTGATCAGCTTAATTTGAATTAGAAAATTATATGTTTATTGTGTTTATAGAAAGTTGTCACTGATCTGAATTTAAACCTTAATGATAAACTTTAAGCCATTCAGGAGCTGAGTGAGAAAGTGATTGTTATGACATAAAGGGTCATTCAATAATTCTTTGATCCATGTGCGCTAATTACTCTGATTGGCTGGTTGTTTTTCTATTGTGCACCATTGCCGCTGTGGCAAGATGCTGGTGGACTAGGCTAACTTAGTAGCTAATTCAGCACTAGTCCACAAATAACTTGCCACAGCAACAATGCCACACAATGGCAAAACAGCCAGCCAATCAGATTAATTAGTGCACATGAATCAAAGAATTATCGAATGACACTTTATGTCACAACAATCACTTTCTCACTAAGCTCCTGACTGGCTTAAAGTTTATAATTAAGGTTTTGAATTCAGATCAGCAACAATTTTCTCTAAACACAATAAACATATACTTTTCTAATATAAATTTAGCTGATCACCAATTGTTGTTAACATTTTCACAAGGGGCTGTGTAAAGAGCTAAAAATAACTGTTTTCTAGATCTAGATACACAGCATAGTAAAAATGATTTATCTTCTATACCCTGCTGAGTTGCTGGGGGAGCTTTTTCTCAAGTGGGACCCTGGAAAAGCTTTCCAGCTTTTACATCCAATTGAGGTTGACAACACTATTGGTTGTGCCTATACAGTAGGTTGGTCCTAATGGGGATTCTGCCACAGGAGGGGTTGTTAGACACTTTGAAGTGTCTTCAGCATCCCTACCTGTGGCAGTGTCAATTAAAGTAAAAAAAGAGACATATTAAATTAATCTGGTTGAATATTAAGGTAAGGCGCTTAAATTTCTATTTAAAACTTACTGATAACTATTGGAGCTATAAATGACATCAGGAGCAATGATTGATTGATAACATCTATTTCTTCATCAAGCAGATAAGATTAAAATCAACTAAGCCAAGGTAAGCCTTAACTAAACACATTACTAACTTTTTCACTTTAAATCATATAGATTCACTTTAACTCAAAGGTAAGCTTTGAAATATACACATAATTTCAAAAACAGCAGGCTCAACCTGCCAGCAAGGTTCCAAGTAAGCGGGTTTGTGACCTGCAATCCAATTATCCATTCACCCAAAGCCAAGTTAGGAAGGCAACTCAGGTTTCCAAATACAATAACATGAACAGAAGCTGATCATTTCCTGGTGGGTGACTTGATTTGGCACTTGACTCATTACAAGGATCAAGCCACCCCCTTTATCATCCCACCAAGTGATCTACGTTATCATGTTCCTACTATCCACAATTCACAATGACTATATAAATAATATCTCTCAATAAAGAATATTATCTAGTTTTCAAATATTTTTCCCCTTGTAACTCTGCTAAAACAGCAAAGTTAAAACATTGGTAGCAGAAGTAGGGTTTCCATCCTACTTTATCCCCCAAAATTCTGCCTATTGCCTGTACTTGCCGCGGCCAACAAATCCTTGATAGAATCATGTCTGGCCTCCCACTAGACTAGATTCTGTACACTCCTGGCACTGATATACCCAATGGCTTTGTCCTATACCAGAATACGCTGATTCCACTACCCACCTTCAACCCCATGTCTGCACAAGGGTTCTTCCAAACACCCACCACCATCCCTTGAGCAAATGACAAAAGTACCATGCCCACCAACGTAGCTCAAAGGCTTCAAAGTGCCGCCTTGGAACCTTTTGCTGGAGCCAACAACAATAACACCACAGCATGGATCCAGTCTGGCCAAAGCAAGCTGGCCCAAATGGAATGACCACAACAATTTTGGATTGCAGAAATCTCCATCTGATTGACTCACAACACTGGTACCTGGTGCAACAAATGGCACAAAAAACACGCAGACAAGAACTGGGATACCTTCAAACAAGACTTATTGGAAAGGTTTGTGCTTAAGGACACATTGCTCATGATCATACACCAAGTAAAGAACCTAACCCAGACAGGCACTGTGAAGGAGCTCACCTGCGCCTACAATGAACTCCAACTTTGTGCACCATCTGACATGGCTTTTGACACCCCAGTTACTAACCTAATGTACTATGACGCCCTCAAAAAGCATGTAATGAGACACGTAAACCTAGACCAGGTGACCAACCTACAAATCCTATACCGCAAAGCAGAGAAAGCAGAACAAACATCCAACACCCTCCATAAGGCACAAACTGGAAAACAAGAGAGACCCAAGGATTCTCACACAGGCAGGCGCTTCACTCAACCACCCCCTGGGAACAACAGCAACAATTCAAACCACAAACCCACAGGACAAATGGACATGGAAATGGGAACAACAGCCATTCAAACTGTACCCATTTCTGTTTCACTGCCACAAAAGACAATCAAGACAAGGGAAAAGCCCGGGGAGAGCACTAAGCAAGCCAAGCTCTCCTTGCACAACTCCCAACTTACCCAACAGTGAGTATCAACCCAAGGACGTGGATCAATGCCCAATGATCCAAGTACCCTCAGAAGACCCAGTACTTTACACCATTGCCAGACATCCAAATAAACTGATGTCTTATCCTTTCTGCTTTTGCAGTTACACAGGTTCAGCACTCCTGGACTTAGGCGCATATTAAGCCCTAGTCAACAGTAGCTTTGTAGATAAGTTCATGTCAGGGATCCACTCATTGGGAAGTCTTTCTTCAATTTAATGGAGTAAAGCTCCCAAGTTGAATTTGACTAGAGTGGACCCTACTGGAATCCCTATCATTAACATGTGTAGAGGTGACCAAATAGGCGGAATCTTCCCAAGAAGGGGAGTGAAGTGGTTTAGGAGATAATAGACACTGGTGTACCCCAAGACCAACCATTGGGCCTTGGGGTGGATAATATGTGGGAATCATGTTGTTTCTACATAAGGGGCATGGTGTTGACGTGGTCTGAAATGATACCAGATTGAGTCTTCTGATTTTTTAGTTGGAGTTGGCTTGGGGGTTTTGAAGTTCACATTGTCTTGCCCATAGCTGACTAACACACAAAAAGTCCATAAAAGAAAGATGAACTTTATGCTATTGGAGGGGGAACCTTTAGAATCTACTAATCAAGAGTTTAGAAGTTGAAAATATAGATTTATTGATTGATAGGAATAAGAAAAATTATTGGAGCAATTTGGAAGTGAAGGATTTGCCAGTTTAAATACTGATATTAAGTGAGGAAGGGAACATTGTGTTTAACAGGTGATACTACAAGAGTGATTTGAGAAGGATTGCCATGCAGGACTGCAGCAGGCTGCAGCCTGCAATGCAATAAGAGGCAGGTTGGGATATTACATTGCAGTATTGTACCTTACTATGGTTGAGGATGGTATCTGGGGCTGGATGAGAAGTATTTCTTTGGCTTGGGTGGTTTGCTGGGTTTTATTGGCTTCCTGGGTCCCTGAATATCTGGTTTGGACAGTATTTTGCATTTATTTTCTGATCAATTGGCTGTATTGTAACTGTCAAAGCCAAAATTAAATGCTGAATTGTTATTGTTGTTTTCATAGTTGTCCAAAGCCTTAAATTCCATTTTTGAAGTAGAATTTATGTTTTGTTCTTGGTTTTACACTCACTTTTGTTTTTGTATGTATTTTTTGCTTAAAATACATTTGTTTAGCAATTTTGAATGTGTTTTTGTAACAATTGAATTAATTGTTTTGTTGACTATCTTAGCTTTTAAATATGCATTCAAAAATGCAGTTTCCAGTCATTGAGATTTGTCCAGAGATCTTGAGTCTGATATTGTATTTATGTAAGGTATGAAATTCCTTACATTTCAAGCTAGCCACTAATTCTTTGCAGATTAAGAATGTGGTTTTAGCTGATGAACATTACATTGCCATGACACAGGAGACTGCCCCCTTCTCTGTCATGCTGGAGAACCTACATTCCACCATCCAGGGCCCAGTCATTGACTTTCTCAAGTTTGATATTATATTAGGACTGTACTAGTTACAAAAGAACAACCCACATGTAGACTAGGCAACCTCCCTACTGACCATCAAGTGTGAAGGTGTCAATCACCAGATCTACCCTGACTCAGTAGACCAACTCCTATGCAACCATGTCTTTGTACGCATCACAGGAACCCTAGACAAAAAGGAGAATCTCAAGGCAATTGACTGGGACTCTTGCCAGTACAAGATCATACATTTCAAAGATCATCAAAACACCACTACACCTCAGGATTTTGAAATTGTGGCCTGCCATCCAGAAATCTTCAAGGAAGCTCTACCCAGGTTGCCTCCAGAGAAACACATTCAACACTCCATCCAGCTCAAAGGAGCTGTACCAAAAGCACACCCTATCTACAGGCTGACCCCAAACAAGGACAACACCCTCCAAGCCTACCTCAAGGAAGCGTTAGAGAAAGGACTTATCTGCTCCTCACAGTCTCCTTTTGGTGCTGCTGTATTCTTTGTGGCAAAGAAAGATGGTACCCTGAGTCTAGTCACAGACTATTGAGCCCTAAACAAAATTACCCAGAAGAATTGCTACCACTACCACTCATTGAAAGCCTCTTCAATGCCTTGGGTGGCGCCACAGTCTTCTCCAAGATTAACTTAACCACAGGCAATAACCAGATCTGTATCAAGGAGGAAGATATCCCCAAAACAGCCTTTCACACTAAATATGGGTTGTACAAGTGTATGGTACTCAACTCTGGAATGAAAAACACCCAATCAACCTTTGTGAACTTCATGAACAAATTATTTGCTCCCCACATTGGCAAGCATGCCTTGGTATACCTGGACAACATCATTGTCTACAGCTTCTTGGTAGAACAGCACCACAAGGACTTGGAGGCAGTCTTTGCCACACTAGCCTAACATAAGCTGCTAGCCAAGCCATCCAAATGCCAGTTCTTCTGCAAACAGCTGACCTTCTTGGGACACATAATTTTGAAAAACAGTATCAAACCTGACAGTCAGAAAATCCAGGCCATTTGAAAAATGCCACCCCCAAAGGACAAGTCAGAACTCCACACATTCTTGGGAATGGTTGTCTATGTACAACAATTCATACCCAACTGTGGCGTCCTGACTGCACCTCTGTCTGCCATAACTGGCACAAAATTCAAGTTTGTATGGACCCCCCAATGTGACCTCTGCTTCAGACATCTTAAGGAAAACTCACAATGGCACTCATCCTGCAATATCCCAAATATGATGGAGAATAAAAATGGAGACAAACACCTTAGACTCATCCATTGGGGGAGTACTAAAAATCAAAAACAACAATGGTGATTTTCTGCTAGTAGCCTACAAATCACGCAAACTGACAGACAGCAAGTGTTGATGCCCCATACATGACAAGGAATTGTTGGCAATTGTGCACTGCCTAGTCAAATAGTGTGGTTCTTGGAACAACAGGAGGAATTCACAGCATTGACTGACCACAAGTTGCTTATATACTTCAAAACACAAGCAAACTTATCCTGTTGTCAAGTCTGCTGGATGGAACTCCTGGAGAGGTTCAACATGCTCATACAATATAAGCCTGGTCCAGAGCTTGCCATGGTGGACTCACTCTTGGGCCTGTATGTCAGAGCCACAAGAGGCAAGAATGGGCTTGATCCAGACTGGCCTCTACTGGTGCTCTGTACAAAGGACAAAGGTTTTCCCCTTGGTACTACAGACATAACAAAGGAAACAGTCATTAAGAACAAGCATTTATTCACAGATGTATATGGGACCCTACATCAAAAAAATTCTGACAGAATAACTGTGGGGTTCCTGGTCACCAGTCCCCAAAGTGTGTCCTGGGTCATAGCCAGGTACTGGCTTGGAGGAGTTGTCATTCTCCACCAGTGGTGGATGGTTAGTTAGGAGCTTATAATTGTCCTGTATAAGACCAAACTCTTCCAGTACCTTCCCAATCACCATTCAAGCGTCTCCACCATAAACTTGTACTTCAGCAGGTACCAGCCCTTCTGTAGGCCAATACCAATCCTGTAATAGTCTAGCAAACTCTCCCCTGATAAACTCCTTTCCTTTATCTGTTGTTTCAAGATGCCTAGTTGCCTTTTCCCACTCCTCCTGGGCAGACTTACTAGAGGCAAACTTCCTTCACCCTAGGCAATAGGATTCCTTGTCCCCTGGGCTAGGGTACAAAATGTGGGGTAATTGACTCATAGAGCTTATATTATTTTATTGTGGGAAATTTAGGTAGGGATTGTAATAGGTGTTTTATTCAAAGTCATAAAGAAGATCCTCTTAGAAGCCTTCTGATATATGGCCTTGGGATAGGGAATAATGAGGGTTTGTGCCGGTACTTGGAGTTCTTTAACAATCTCTTGGACTCTGTGTACTTGGTCTTTGGCACCTGTACCTTGGTCTTGGGCTCCTGTGTTCTGATCTTGGGCTCCTGTGGTCTGTTCCAGCTCTTTCTTCCTACTCTTGATCTTTGGCTCCTTTTGTAGCTCTTGTGGCCTTTGTAATCCACTTGATCCAGTCCCTGAAGAGTCTCAGATAGCTCTCCCTTTTATAACCCCTTGTTTCAGACCAAAAACCTCTCTTAGAACTCTGGTCTTTCAAAGCTTAAACTATCCAGTTTTTCTCCTTCTAAAATATATTAAACTTTAAAACTGACTTCAGCCAATGAAAGTCCTGAATTTTCTGCTTCTGTTACTCATTTTTTAAGCTTTAACTCTTAAGTTGAAGACCTTAAAACACTGATCAAATAGACTCCAACTTACAGCCAATCACACACCTTGATTCAACGGTTTTGCCAAAAAGGTTTCCCTGGATGACTTGCTCTTGACCCTGGTTCAAACCTAAGGCTGTCTCCTCTGGGTAAACAACTGCTCTGCGTTTCAAACAGTTTTGCTGTGATTCCTGTCACGTTTCCCTGGCAAATCTTGAGCGCTTCCACATATGTTTTACTTAGGAAAATTTGACCCCTTAAATTTACGACATTTCTCTGTGTTTTTCTCAACGTTTTGCAACTTTGAACCCGCTTGCTGCTTGCCCTCTTGCCTCTCCTAGTTGTTCTTGGCAAAATTTGCTCTTTTGTCCTCACTGTTCCCCTGTTCCATTTCTGGCCTCTTTCTAGCTTCTTTCTGACTCAATTCTCTTGTTTAAATAAATTCACAGTTCTAACAAACTGTATGTTATTTTTCCTCCTCTTTCTTTTTATTATGTAATATTACATCCTTTTTTAATCATAATCAGGCCGTATTTAAGTATTATTTTAATTGCTTCTTTTTATCTATTTTTCTCTCAAAAGACATTAAAACAGTTTTTCCAGCCTCTGTATCCAGTCTGGCTAGTTCCTTCAGGTTATCTCCTGGTTTTCACTCACATCCTCTCAGCTCTTCAATTCTTCAACACAAACTTCTGGTCCTTTGGCCATATTGCATTATGATCAGCTAGTCCTGCATCATAATCTTCTGGTCCTTCAGCTTATTCTCAACCAGTTCCTTAAAAAATCCTCACTAGGAACCTCCTTAGTTCCCTCTGCATACTGAACCATCTTGGTTACAGAAATACAATATTAATCAACAGTCTGTCAACTAGCCTTTACTGTGACCAAACAGTCCCTCTTGCTAGTCTTCTCTGTTAATTCCGTGAACCACCTTGTTCCTTTATCTCAGTCCTCATTACCAGAACTTGTAGACCCAGGCATGAGTCTACATTGAACTGGTGTCTGACTGGGCCCTCACAAGTGGCAATTCACTTAGGCCATTCAATCATAGATCAATGTCTATGCATTGTCTTTACTCACCCAGGTGATTAAGTCTGGGCTTTCAGTTGCAGAGTAATCAGCTCTACTTCCCAGAGGCCTGTTCACATCAGGTTCTGCAGCTTGCTTCCCCAAGAAAACCGCCTTGGTGACACCTTTGAGAAAATCTATGCCCTCTAATGCTCACTTTGGGTTCCCCCAAAGCTCCCATGGGGGCATAAACAAAGACAACCTACCAGTCTGTTAGGTAGGATGCTTGCTCACAGACCTCCTGTAAGTGTATTAGGGTGTGTAGAGCCCTCAGAGCTCTTCTCCTTCCTGGCAGCCCGTGTTACCTGCCAGGGGTCCAAAACCTACCCCCCCAGACAGACAAAGTTTCCTGCTTGCTATTTCAGTCTTCATCCTTCTGCAGCCACAGTTCCCTGCTAGGTGAAGAACTATAGCCCAAAGCAGCCAATATCTTCTGCTGAGTGGAGGCAACAACTGCCTCTGGTAGTCCTATGTTACCTACCAGCCAGGCCTTACTTACCCTAGTAGTCCCATGTTACCTACTAGGCTAACACTACTTACCCCTAGTAGCCCTATGTTACCTACTAGCTTACAGCGTCACCAGCTAACCACACATTGTCACTCTTCAGCATATTATCTTTATTTGAAGCCAAATCAACCATTGCCTGCAAAACAACACACATGTGGATTAACACAACAACCATCCCTTATATTCCCACACATCAACAAGTTGACACAATCCTATTTTACCACAGACCTGGGACACACAAAAAATTCCACCTAAATCAGTACTCCTTATTTGCACGCAACTGCCCTTCAAGGTGTGGGCCCTAGATATTGTGGGTCCTATGCCAGGGAAGTATAACAAAAAGAAATACATCATTACCGCAATAGACTTTGCCATACCATGGCCAGTGGCACAAGAAGTAAAGACACATACCAGCAATGAGGTACAACAATTCATAGGAAGAGAAGTCATCAGCAAGTTTGGAAAGCAAGAACTCCTGATAACCAACGGAGGCAAATAATTGACCTATGAAGATATTAATGTATACCTCACCAAAAATGGGGTCCAGCACACAGTGATAACGCCTTACCATACTCAGGCCAATGGAATTGTGGAGAAGTTGAATGGCAGCCTTGTAAAAGCCTTGGCTAAGATCATTGCCAGGAGACCTGAGGGCTGGTACAAGCAGCTATTGACTGCATTGCTTGTATGCCAGACCCGCGTGAACAGATCCACCAGTAAAAGCCCCTTTGAGTTAGTTTATGGAACACAACCCAATATCATACAAGTGCTATCAGGACCTAAGCTAGAGATACCAAGCAAGGTTCCACCCTGCTCAGATCCCCAGGTCATACAGGCCAATAGCAACCAGCCAAAAAAAAGAAGAAAAGCATCTACAAAAGACCTTTGTCCCCATTCAAGATAGACATGAGGTTGGTGACAAGGTTTGGGTCATGAATACCAACAAAATTAAATTACAGCCAGAGAAAGTGGGCCCTGCTATTATTATAAAGGTAAACCAAAACAACACTTACCTTGTGCAAGGACTCAGAAAACAAAAACAAGACAAAGTCCTCCACCATGATTGCCTCAGGCCCTGTAAAGCAAGACAAAAACAACACAAGACTGTCCTACCCGCCACAAAACAACAGCTAGTTCAGTATGGCGCCTGGGCTCCCAACAACCTCCCTTACAACCTGCCCCCAGAGGAGGCTAACCTTCAGTTGGGGGGTGTCAAAACAGCAGGCTTGAACCGCCAGCAAGGTTCCAAGTAAGCAGGGTTGTGACCTGCAATCTGATTATCCAGTCACTTGAAGCCAAACTAGGAAGTTGACTCAAATATCTAAGTCCAGTAACATGAACAGAAGCTGATTCCTTATGGTGGATACCTTGTTTTGGCGCTTGACTCATTACCAGGATCAGGCCACCCCCTTTACCATCCCACCATGTGATCAACACTATCATGTTCCTGTTATCCAGGATTCACAATGGCTATATAATACTTATCTCTCAATAAAGAATATTATCTAGTTTCCAGATATTTTTCCCCTTGTGACTCTGCTAAAACAGCACAGTTATAACAATAATACTAACTATTTTAAGCATATTAGATCAAGGATATTCAAGGTAAGCATATTTTTTAAATTCAAAGCTAACTTTGCTTTATAAAGGTAATAATTTTAAAAAAAACTAGTTCAATCCAAATTTAATCACAGGCTTAATTTCAGGGAACCCTTTTAAATAAACTACTGATCTTCTTCAAATCCTTTTAGATGGACTTGGTCCACAGCAGATCAAGGTTATGTAAGCTTTTTTATCAAACTTACTAACCTAGATTAAGAAAAACCCAAATTTTTACCCCAAAGTTAAACATGGGAATGGTAAGCAATAATTTGAATCACTAATATTTTTTAACCAAGCTGCATTTCAGGTAACTATTTTCAAAAAAATCACTAACCTTCAATCCTTTTAGATAGACTTATTATACAGCAAATCTTGAGGTGGTAAGTTTTTTTACTAAATTACCAGCCTAGATTTAAAAGGCCAAAATTTTACCCTGAAGCCAATCTTGGGCTGGGTAAGTTTTTCTCTGATCACTAACTTTTTTTATAAAAAACTTTTTACCAGCATCAGATCTTGGATTTGGTAAGACTTTTAACTGCCAGATTACTACCCCAAATTTCAAACCCTGGGTCATTGCTCCAAAGCAGATCCTGGGTTGGTAAGTATAATTTGCTTTTAACAAGGTATTCTAAAAATTATTTTCCTTTGTCTAATTTAAATTATTTTTTAACAAATATAATTTTTGTTATATATGTTAGGAATTAACTAAGGAATCAATTATCACTCACACTATTTTTAATAATCTATTAAATTATCAGTATTTTTAATTGTATTTTGTTTTAAATTAGCTTAGAGCTTTAAATCTCTACTTTTTAAGTTATTTTAATAGGTTTAACTACTAGAACAATATAGATTACTGAGAAACTTTTATAAATGGCTTATGTTTAGCTTTTCTATATGGTGTTAAGTTAAAGGAAAGATTAGTTTTTTTTGATTCAACTAGCTGCCTTATATTAATATGAAAATATAAAATATCTATATACAACTCAATGATTTGCTAAAGATTGTGTTACAATTAGGATGTTTTAATGTAATTGTATCTACTGTATATAATAAAAGTTTCTATTCTTAAATGTTCTTTAAAAAGTTTCATTGCCAAAAAATGAAAACCTTAAAGAATTAAATTATTATTACTGTTAAAAAAGTTTTAAATTGTAATGGCTTTTAACTCTGTGCTTTTTGTTATAAATTAAAAGAATAAGTGTGAGAGAGGGGGGCTAAACTAACTAAGTTTGGCTCCCATCCCACCAAGATGAACCACCAGGATGCCACACAGCGGAGTACTGGGATGACTACTCAGAGGGGGGGATCAAAGAGAGGATGAAGGGGACAGCTGAGGAAAGTATGCATTCAATCCCATCAACACTAACCCAGCAAGCAACTAGGGAGTGCAAGTGGGAGAAGGAGGCAACTTCACAGGTGCTTGGAGGGGTACCAAGTTATCTCTGTCCAAGCTAAGGATGGTAGACGCCAGCACCACCTCCAATGTGGGGGCTGGCATAGTGTAGTCTACAGCGGGAAAGTCTAAGTTGTCATAAGTTAGGCTCTTGACAATTGTCTCACCTGAAATGAGAAGTTCACTGGGGAGGCGCAAGAGACTAGAGGGATTGTATTCCACTAGGCAAGCATAAGTGAAGAATTGTGACCATAGATCAGGGGCAGTGGTCCAGAGAAGAATTACAAAAGGAGCCAAAGTAAACACCACAAATTTTAGAACAGGGAGAATTGTAGTTGCAAAGACCACAAAATTTGGAATTTAAAGGTGCAATTTTTAAATCTCAAAGTTATAAAAATATGTATGAGTGGGACAGCCATAAGAGAAATTGGGTAGGAGACAGCAGGAACCACTTGGAAGCCTTGGCAATGGTTTTGAATAGCTTGGGCGGGCGTAAATATGAAAACAGGTTTGAAATCAATTAAATCAAGCAAAATCTCAAAATAGAAGTAAGATTTATAAAGAATTTTAAATTGAATCTAGGGTTCAAACAGTGGTTTCAAAAGCGTAAACAGCAGGTGTAACAATTAAGTGAAAGACCTAAGCTTAAAGGCTTCAAAAAGATGACCAGGTTTGAAAGGAACAGTGTAAAGGTAAGGTTTAAGACAAAAACAACTAACACTTTGCTTAAGATCAAGGAAGACTCTAAAATAGAGTCAACAAATTTTAAATTGACAAAAAGTAAAGCAACTGTTTCCAGGGTTTAATAAGTTGGAAATTTGACAAGCAGGGGACACAAATTCCCCTGGCATTGTTAAAAGGGGGTGAGTTGCCAGGAAGTGAACACATGACCCCAAGAACTGCATCTAATTGGCCAAGAGAGAAAATTTGCTAGCCAGGGCCAAGGGTTCTAGAGGGTTTCAGGATAATTTCTGCAGCTCCACCTGATTGGCTGGAAGGCACCCCAACCATTTCAGATTTATTTGAATTTCTGGTTATTGATGTGGCGTCATTCAATTAGGCGTTTCTGATAGTTTTTAAGAGAGGACAACACCATGACAACAAACAGTCCAAATTAATCAGTGTTTCTTCCCAGGCCAGGACAACCAGAGCCAGGGGATATGCAGGATAGGCCAGAACAAATCTCTCATCAACAGTATGAGCTAAATCTCCTCGAGAATTAAATGGCTTGGCTGTTATTTTTGGGCCTTTTTTGGTGTGGTGGGAAAAAACAGTTTGATCCAAGGTCAAAGGTGGCAGTGGATTTACAATAAGTGCCAGAACTTTGGAAAAATATGATAGACTTGACCATCATTCCCCTGACTGATTGGCTGCAGACAGCCTCCCGCCACAGAGCTGTTGAGCTTAAAGAAGTACCAGCTGATCTCAATTATAGCTGTAAGGGCTGTAAACATTAAAAAATTGAGCCCAGGAGTCAAACCTGTAACTTCTGCTGTTAAGCAAAAACGCAGGCAGCCACGCAAACCCACTGGGGGAATTGAACCTCTCATAAGCCACCAGGGCGGGTGAAAGCCAAATATTGAAAGAGAGATTGGCTTAAATTTGCTGTCAACAGCAAAAGCCCTTGTATCAATCAGGGCCAGTTCACAAACTGGCCCAGGGGGGCTAGCGGCTCCCAATGGTAGCAGAGCCACCAGCTCCAATGCTAAAAATGAGCTGGGTGGCTTTCATCTAGAAATAAATAATTTTTACTGGGTTATCCAGCAGATCTGGTATCAACTGGGTCTGTTGAATAACTTAGCAAGTAAATCAGTTCCTGCACTACTCCAGTCAACTAGTTCTCCAGAAATCAAGGTTTCTGCTCCAGTCCTACCAGTCCTAAATTCAATGTCTCTTCACCCACTGATGTCATGAAGCATCATCTGCAGGAAGATGTTCCAGTTTCCCCTGCTAATCAAATAAATCCTGCTAAAGAAGATCCCCAAGCCATTGAAACCCCCACAATTCCTGCAGTTTCCAACTGTTTCATTGGGTCAAGAACAGGAGAGAAGCCAATCAGCCAGGAATATCAACCAACAAATGTAGTCCCTCTACCCAGAAGCAAGTCTAAACTTCCAAGCAACCCCAGTTCTAAATGATAAAGTTGGATATAATTAGTCACCAATCAGCTTCCTGCAATCTGACCAATATCAAGATGAAACCAGATGAGCCAAACCTAGACCCCAGAACTTCCCCCAGCCATGAGTCAATCAACCAATCCAATGGATCAAGCTCAGAGAACTTCTCTCCACCCCAGTCCAAGATTCTTGGGACCATATCCCCTGTTCTCAAGAATTCCTCCTTCATCCCCAAAGTACCTGTGACCAAAGGTTAGACTACTAGAGCACCCCAAGGAGCTTCCAGTAGTTGCTTCCAAGGAAGACCAGATGAGTGGTATAAAACCCACTTCCCTACAATCAAGACAGATGCAGACAACATTTAATAATTTTATGATCCATAGAGTAGTCTTTGCCTTTCTTCCCCATATTCTTTTATCACCTTGGACAATACCATATCAACCAGCTCAGTCACCAGAACTTCCATTAGTAAAACAGTAGAACCTGTTGCAATGGGCTACCAGCCAGGGCCCAGCCCTGGACAGACCAGCAGCTTCATCCCTTCCACTCCTCCTCCAATCCCACAACCCTCTGCTGAGGTTATCCCTTATGACCACAGAAGATATGGAATGGTCATTCTGACCATCCTTAGTCTTGCTGAAGTTGTAGTATCTCACCTCAGTGCTTACCATCCACTTGCAGCTGGTATGCTCTACTTATCTCTCTCCCTGCCCTTCCTGTATTGGGCCTTGGTGTTGCAATACCCTGAAGGGTGGACTCCTCCCATGTTGCCTTGGTATGTTACTACACCTGGCCATGAAAGTAGCTTTGGGTAATCAGAATGCTGATAATTACCCCAAACTTGATCATAATTTAGTGCTAGAAATCCTATAGCTCAGACCTAAACCATTAAGCCTGATAATTCCTGATTGTGATTGTAGAACGCGCCTCTTCCAATAGGCTGATTGATTCCTGAATATTATTGCAGGGCATGCCTCTGCCAGACATTTGCGTCATGATTTGAATCAGACTTATGACCAATATGGAAGGTTGTTTATTTAGAACAATGCAGAATGCAAAAACCCATTAACTGGGTAATCAAACCTGCATATACATGAAATGATTGACAAGATGTTGCCAGGTCCACAATATGATAGATTGGGGTCCAATAATTAATTGAAGTCCCATACCAGACTGGCATGGCTGACTAACTATGGGGGCTGAAACTAGCAGTCTGGGGAACAGATAGACTGACTAGTAAGAGTTAGAAGCGTCAGATAACAATCTGGAAAGAGGGCTTATACACCCTATATAAAGTGCTCTCCTTACTTGATATTGGGCAGAATATTCACCCTTGAAGATAGAGATTGAAGATCTCTATTGTTGTATTACTACTAGCCGGCACCTAGTAATCAGAAGTATCCAAGTAGAGCACGCCACCGTCTACTTGCAGACCCCGTGTATTTTCTCCTATGGCTCAACAAGGCAAAGCCAGGCCGTAGCTGTATCCCAAGACCTGATTGGTAGCTATAGATTGTTGCCATACAATCTCTATCAACAAACCCCATACAATGACCAATAATAAAGACAATTCCTCAAGACCTCAAAATCTTGACAATAAGTATACATGGAGATTGAAGCCAGGCAATTATAAACCAATCAAATTATTCTAAGTTATGCCCACAAATAAAGCACATACTGCCAAAAAAACATAGCCCTAAATATCATATCTAAGCAACCTACTAAATATAATAGGTACATCAAAAAATAACAAACATATCAGAGAATAAAAGTTTAATGCCAAACTAAACCAAGGACACATTTCTGTCAAAAAATGAGACATAGAGATTATTTAGATTTTCTATAGGCTATGTAAACTAAACTAGAGAAATAGAGAATTTCATACCATGTAATACATGATACTTGAAATGTGTTGATGTGTCCCTTGGATTTCAAAAATTGTGACTAAAATAAAAAATTATTTACTAAATTAGTGTACTTTCAAGATGAGAATAAAAATTAGATAATCTCCCATCTCTTAAATAGCAAGAATATATAATATATAATATAAAGTACAATCTACAATAAACTTTGGTAAAAGCTTAATAGAGTATTTAAAAAGCATTCACACATACTTTAAGGTAAATTGCAAAAGACCTAAAGCTACCATTTTTATTAACAAAAAACAATAACTGTTGTGTGTAAAATAATCAGCAATTTAAAACTAGAATAAAAAATCAGAAAAAAAACTTTCTAATATAGAAAAATTCTGCTAGAGTAACAGAAAGCTATAAAGGTAGGCAACTATACATGAATAAGCTGAGTTAGCACGGCTTTGCCCTTTTAGCATCATAAAATAATTCATATATTTACTCACCAGTATTTGATAAACTTTAAATCCCATATCTAAATAATTTAAATTACAGAAAATATAAACCCACCCCAACTTTAATATAGCTTTTTACCATCTATAAACTGGAAACACATACCAGCAGGCTGCTTTAAAAGAGTGAAGCTGAGCATAGCACAGCTTTGATCTTTTGGCAGCCTGACTGATGCATCCTTTCTTTTACCAACTATATACTAGAAACCCATACCAGTAGGCTGACATCATTAAACACTTTTTACCAGCTGTAAACTAGAAACTATACCAGCGGACTACTAAAACAGTGAAGCTGAGTGTGGCACAGCTTTGCTCTTTTGGCAGCCAGCCTGACACATCTTTCCTTTTACCAACTAGAGTATAAGATAAAAAAATTAGAAGGCCACTGATTTAAAAACCAAAAAAGGTTTTCATCTAGGATACCTATACGTGTACCCAGGCAGGACGCTGTAAAAGGGCAAAGCAGGAGTAGCTCAGCTTTGTTCTTTTGGCATCCTGACTGCCACACCACTGCTTGTAGAAATAAACTGAAAATAGAAAATATAATCAACTAATAACAAAGAGGAATTAAACAATTAAAATTCTGGATAAAAAATAATATAAATAAAAAATTTGGTGGCAATGAGTCTATTTGGGACAAGAAGAGAAATGACTATTAGGCAGATTAGCGCAGGAGAGATGGTGTTGAGGTGGTGCTGGCCTGGAAGGTCTGGGACTGGGTGAGAGGGGCTGATGGGCGAGGGTTGGTAGTAGCACAGGGTAGAAGGCGCTTGTCTTTATGTGATTGTGTTGAAACCAAGCTTCCAGACTCACCTTCTAACGTATCTTACAATACACAGGGGGTGCTCAACAATTTGCCCCTTGACATGTCTAACGTTATGGATTAATCTGATGGCAATATTGAATGGCAGGTACTTCATCCTAATTAGGAGCATTACCAATTTGACTTGCTGATCCCCACATGAGTTATTCCTTGGCTTTGAACCTTACATGGAACTTCCTACCATGCCACCCCCTGGTGGCCTTGTGGCTTTCCCCATATGGTATATAAATCATAATATTCTACAATAAACAATACCTTGTTCTTATTATTCTGTCCTTTCTATTAGACTGTTGTCTTCCCCAATTCCAAATACTGAATCCTCATTGGTTCAGTTGCAACAATTGGTTGCCCATATTCACATGAAAGAACATTTGAGAAAACAAGTCAGCCACCATTTGGCAACCAAAGAGAGAATCATGGTCAAGGACTCCAAGATAGAGATTGTTGAAAGCCATGGGTGGTGCTCCCAGACTGTGTCTCCAATATTGAATAACACAACATTGGCCAGATAAATGTCTGTGTAGCCAGCTGGGTAGACTGAGACCTGATGCTGTATGCTTGGATTGACTTGAAGGTGGTGGAGCTAACCTCCATCTGGTGACTTAAGAAAACTTGATAAGAGGAATTTGATCTATCCCAGGAGTTCAGCAAATCACTGAGGATATGGCTATACTCATGGCCATTGGCGTAATCAGGGTTTGTCTGATAATAGACAAAACCCTTGGCCAAAACAGCCAGTAATGTATCTGTCATGAATGATATTTCAATACTTGTATTAAAAACCTGGAAATCAAACCCAGGGTCTCAGAAAAAGCCTTATTACAACCAGGATAGACAGGAGCCCGCCAGACTGCCAGTTGGGCCAAACCCTGGACCGCCAGGGATATCTTGCCCCAACCAGGAGGAACAGAAACCTACCAATCTGCCAAGCGCCAAGACTGGAGGTTCAAAATCAACATTAGAAACCCCGGAAGTGAACCCCAACTTCCAAAGGCTACTCAAGTCACACAAAGTGGACAGGAACCCACCAATCTGCTGATCTTCAAACCCAAGTTGTTGAGTTACTACAAGACCTGCCAGTCTCCCAAGGACAATTCCCCAAATGTTCACCAGATTACTGCCAACCTTGTGCACACAAAGATCTAGACCTATGCAGAGGTTGTAGCTTGCCTAAAGGAGGTTAAAACTAAAACTACTACTAGCTCTGCCAATGACACCAGCAGCTGCCAGTCTTTTGTCCAGAATGAGGAATACAATTGAACTGCTCAGGTGATGTGGTGAACAGTAGCAGCGGAAAAAAGCATCACCACTTCTGTTCACCAGAGCAGGCACAAATAGGATCTGCTGACTGCAAAGCCAGAAGCCAAGGACCAAGCCCTGCCAGTGAACTGTCCCCAGACCTGAAGTCTGTAAAAACCAAAGAAGCAAAAACACCTGGTATAAGAACCCTGGCAGTATGGGGATGACCCCATTATCATTTTCAATAATAAAGTTTTATGCACCTTTGGTTCAAGCAAATCCTACCTTATCTAGTCTTAGTGATCTTTCATCTCAACTCTGGTCAAGTAGATCATCAGGCAACCACCCCCTCCAGAGACCAGCCTGCTAACACGCATCAGGAACTATATGTCCCCCTGGAGCCCCCTTTGGACCTGTGCATTTTACCAAAAACCCGCCCAACCCCGCCTACTTGGAGTACAAATTGGAGACCATCCTCATTTCCAACCCCTTGGCAAGAACTAGAGAGACTGAATACATAGGACACAAAGGAAAGAGGATTGAGGTGCCTCCCTTATTGTTCAAAGACAATTACAATTATCTACTGGCATACTTTGTTCTCATGACTCTACCCTTAACCCTGCAACCAGACCACCTAATGGATCCCCTCACTGCAGCTAAGACTACGTCCACCCAACTGTTTGGAGTACTCTACATTACTTTGACGGGGATGATAGACACTATGGTGCCCAACTCTGGGCCTTGGTCTTTGCTTGGGAAATCTGTATCCTATATTATCAAGTTAGCACCCATCCTATGGTGGGCATTATCCGCTGGCCTGACAGTACCCTGTCCAGAGTCACCTAATGCCTCCACCTATGCCTGGCTTCCTAAAAGTATCAATTAATGTCCCCCTCTTGACTTTCTTCTTCTAATTTTTATTGGTGGCTTTTCCTTGCTTGCCAAATTTTTTGAAAGCAATGGACAAATTGTAATAGAAGATGAACATGATGCCATCTGGCAAACTTGTCAAGCACTGGAAGCAAGTGGATTCAATGAATAGATCATATGGGTGCTCCTCACTGCCATTCCATTGGTCCCCGCAGAAATAGATCAACACCCTGATTGAAGCCACTTTCCTGTGCATCCAGAGCTGCACCATGCACTCAGAAACTCATATGCCATAGTGTGCAAGCTTTTTCTGGACCTGGATCAGGGGAATCTTAGGGTCATGCTACAGGAGATCAAGCATAATTAGATATGCCTTGTTGATCTAAACTCTGAGGCCTTCTTTATCTCCTTGACTATCTCAGTCAGGTTCCCCTTATTCATCAGGCTAATGAATTCCTGCATGATAGTGGCTTGATAAAAGTGCAATTGGTTGGTGATCTGTTTCCAGGTCAAGCCACACTGGTTGAGTACCACAATTTCCTGAAGAATTTGGGCAGTAATGATTTGGCGCTCTGTTTGCTGGGCTGCAAGAGCTGAATCCTGATCGGCTGTAGGGGGGCAGGTTGGCTGGTGGCAGGAAGTTGTTCCAAATCAAGGTTGCTATCATTATTGTTTGTTTGACAGGCAGCTTATATGGGGGTGGGTACGGGAGCAGGGGCAGAGCTAGGCACTAAGTGACTACTGAACAATTCAAAGCCATATGAGTTGGGGGTCAGATACAGGTCAGCTTCCTTGTTACCTGCCTCAAAGACTTGGGTGTAAACAGATGCATCCACGTTCTGAGCCTTGCCTCCATTGAAGCTGTCTTGACTGCTGCTGGCTTTTTTGCTGGTGCCATTGATAATATTACTATTAAAAAGCATTGTACAATAAAACCTAGGATAAAATCACCAAAAGTGGAAGTTTAAAATTTTATGACTTTATTTTTATTATAATAACAATTCCATATTTGGAAAGTTTATGAAACCATTATACACAAATAAGGATCCATGGAAATTAATAAAATGCCTCTGTTCCTAAATTAATAACTGTTGATTGGTTATTAAACTGTTATTTTTCTATTTTAGGCTGTTCATACTACACATCTTGTGTGACTTTATTTTGTTTTATGTTTGTGGAATCTTGCTTCTAGGTTGCTCTATTTTTGTTTCATTTTAGCCCTTCTGTTGGTGCCTTATCTGAATCCAGATAGTATTATAATATATTGTGGAACAGCATCAATCCATTTCACTTGCTGTGCTGTTGTAACTGTGTTTTTTTAGCAGAGTTACAAGGGGAAAATATTTAGAAGCTAGATAATAATCTTTATTGAGAGATAGTGATTATATAGTCATTGTGAATCAAGGATAACAGGAACATGATTGTGTTGATCACACGGCTGGATGGTAAAGGGGGTGGCTTGATCCTGGTAATGAGTCAAGCGCCAAAACAAGGTATCCACCAGAAGGGATCATCATCTGTTCATGTTGTTGGATTTAGTGATTCAAGTTGACTTCCTAGTCTGGCTTTGAGTGGCTGTGTAATTGGATTACAGGTCACAAACCTGCTTGCCCAGAACCTTGCTGGCGGGTCAAGCCTGCTGTTTTGACACCCCCCCCCAACTGAAGGTTGGCCTCCTCTGGGGGTAGGTCATCAGGGAGGTTGTCAGGAGCCCAGGCACCATACTGGACTAATTGTTGTTCTGTGGCAGGCAGGGCGGTTTCTTGTTGTTTTTGTCTTGCTTTGCAGGGTCTTAGGCAATCATGGTGTAGGGCCTTGTCTTGTTTGCGCTTCCTGAGTCCTTGCACAAGGTAAGTATTATTGTTGTTAACCTTTATAATAATTGCTGGGCCTACTTTCTTGGGTTGTAGTTTGCTTTTATCAACGTTCATGACCCAAACTTTGTCCCCAACTTCATGTCTATCTTGGATGGAGACAAGGATTTTTTGCAGACGTTCATTTTCCTTTTCTGTTTGCTTGCTGTTGGCCTCTATAACTTGAGGGTCTGAGCACAGGGGGGCTTCACTTGGGATTTCCAGTTTGGGTCCTGTTAATGCTTGAATTATATTTGGCTTTGTGCTGTATACCTACTCAAAAGGGCTTATTCCGGTGGATCTGTTCACTTGGGTTTAGCACACAAGTAGTGCAATTGATAGCTGCTCATACCAGTCTTTGGGTCTCTTGGCAGTGATTTTGGCTAAGGCTTGCACAAGGCTGCCATTAAGCTGCTCTACATGTCCATTGACCTGTGGGTGGTATAGTGTTGTCACGGTATGTTTGACCCTAATTTTAGCAAGGTATGTGTTGGTGTTTTTGGAGGTCAATTCTTTTCCTCCATTGGTTATCAGGAATTCTGGCTTTCCAAACTTGCCTATTATCTCTTTTCTGATGAATTGTTGCACATCATTGCCAGTGTGCGCCTTTACTGTTTGGGATACTGGCCATCTTGTAGCAAAGTCTATGGCAGTAATGATGTACTTCTTACCATTGTGTTTCCCTGGCATGGGGACAACAACATTGAGATTCCACACCTTGAAGGGTAGTTGTGTACAGATGGGTAGTACTGACTTTGGAGGGGTTTTGCTTTTTGCAAATTTTTTTCATACCTCACATTGGTCTAGGACTTCTTGAATGTCAAATATAGGGTTGGCCACCAGGCCTTGTTCTTAAGGGACTCATATAGGTTTTGACTCTTGGTGTGTCCGAGTTCTCTTTGATATTGTAGGATGGTGTCTACTTGCTGGTGAGTGGGGATATAAGGAATGGTAGTACTGTTGGACACTTTTCTGTGCAGGGTCTTGTAAATGTCAGCAAATAGATGTTTGTTTTTGATGACTTTTTCTTTGTTATGTTGGCTGTACCAGGGGGAAGCCCTTGTCCTTTGTTTGTAGTACCAAGAGAGGCCAGTCTGGGTCAAGCCCATTTTCCCCTCTTGTGGCACAGACATATAGACGTGAGAGGGTGTCTGCCATGGCAAGCTTGGGGCCAGATTTGTACTATATGAGAATATTGAATCTCTCCAAGAGCTCCATCCAGTGGGCTTGGCAGCAAGATAGATTTGCTTGGGTTTTGAAATATATGAGCAATTTGTGGTTGGTTAATGCTGTGAATTCTTCCTGCCTGTCAGGGATCCAGTCTTGGGCGGCTGGCCTGTTGTTTCTGGGGGTAACTTGGGCTGGGGGTTTTGCGGGAAATGCCCACCACAAGAGGGGAGCTAACTTTAGAAGGTAGGAAGCAGACTTTCCCACCCATAACCACGGGCCGGCAGCCAGTATGATGGTGTCTATCATCCCTGTGAGGGTGATGTACACTATACCAAAAAGCTTGCTGGTATGGTCAGTTGGAAGGTTGGGTGAAGAAGCTGGCAATGGTTTGGGTGTTACAGGCAGTTCCATGTAGACATTGTAGGCCGGGAGGTAATTGAATTTTCCTCTAAATAGTTTTGGTGTAGAGAATATCCACAGGCCTTGGCAGTTGTATCTAATAGCAGATTGGATGCAGGCTAGCAGGTCAAGTTCAAGGCTTTTCTCTGGTGTATAGCCCTTATATTTGGGCTTCAAGGGATATTCAGTGAAAGGAACGGGCCCACAGGGTGCACCAAGTGGGCAGAAAACTGCGGGCGGTGGGGCAGGAGATCTTGAACTGAATTGATAGACGGCAAATACAAAATATGGTAAAAGCTGTATAAGACAAAGTAACATAACCTTTATTCAAAAATGATGATAAAAATGGAGCATGGGGTCCTTGGGTCTATATAGCACCCCCACCTCCAAACTTAACATTTTCTGTGGGGGGATCATCAGGGCATTGGGAAAGGCAGGGCCAGGGGAATTGGGCACTTGGTTCTAAAGGCAGCAAAATGGTACTTGGCCCAGGAGTTCTTTCATTGGTTGAGACTCCAAATTTAGCTACCTGATTATCTTGCTCTAGCGTTGTGGTCATGGGGTTGGGTTGCAGGCCGGTGCCTCTTCCTTGGGTTGGCTCTTGATTGGTTGCTGGTGTAGACTTCAAACTCATGAAGCTAATGGTTGCCGCTTTGGCACCTCCATTAGGTGCAGTAACTGGCATTCCACTTGGTGCAATAATTTCTTTGGTCTGGTCTGTTTCACTGCGTGGGCCATCATCTTCAGCGTCAGCTTGCAAGGGCTTGGTCCCAGAAAAATGCAGGCGGGCAGTCCTACAGTCCATAGGCCTGGCAGCTCAGGGGGATCCAGGTTCCGGGTTCAATTCCTGCTCTTGGGCCTGGGGTTCCAGAGGGGAAGAATTGTCAATCCTGATACTGCCGTTCTAGATAACAATGCCATTTGACTAGACAGTGTACAATGGCCAGCAGTTCTTTGTTGTGGATAGGGTATCAACACTTGTCATATGTCAACTTTTGTGATTCATTAGCTACAGGCAGGAAGTCACCTTCATTATTTTTGATTCATAGTACTCTCCCAATGGATGCATCTAATGCGTCAGTTTTCATTTGGTATTCCCCTTCACGTTTGGAACATAGCAGGATAGGAGCCGTTGTGAACTTCTCCTTGAGGCGTTTGAAACAGAGATCATGTTGGGGGTCCACACAAACTTGGATTTGGCGCCTTTTTGGCAGATAAGGGGGAATTCAAAACGCCACAGTCAGGTATGAAGCAGGGTACATAGGTCACCATCCCCAAGAAGGTGCAGAGTTCCAACTTATTCTTGCGTGGCAGCATCTTTAAGATAGCCTGTATCTTTTGACTGTTGGGTTTGATGCCGTCCTTTGAGACTATGTGTCCCAGGAAGGATAACTGCTCATGGAAGAACTGATACTTGGAGGTTTTGACTAACAATTTGTGCTGTACCAGGGTAGCAAAAACTGCCTCTAGGTTTTTTGTGGTGCTGTTTCACTGAGGGGCTGTAGACAATGATGTTGTCTGGGTAGACTAGGGCATGCTTGCCTATGTGTGGCACAAATACTTTGTTCAGGAAGGTCACATAGGTGGAAGGAGCGTTTGTCATGCAAAAGTTGAGTACCACACATTTGTACAAGCTGTATTCAGTGTGGAAGGCTGTTTTGGTGATGTCTTTCTCTTCAATAAAAATCTTGTTGGAGCCTGCAGTCAGATCAATCTTGGAGAAGACTGTGGCTCCTTCCAAGGCGTCAAAGAGATTATCAATCAGTAATAGTGGATAAAAAAATTTGATGATAACTTTGTTTAAGGCTTGGTAGTCTGTGATCAGATGTAAGGTACCCTCCTTCTTGGCCACAAAGAATACGGCAGCCCCAAAAGGAGACTATGAGGGGCGGATAAGTCCTTTCTCTAACGCTTTCTTGAGGTAGGCACGTAGGGCATTGTCTTTGTTTGGGGTCAGCCTGTAGATAGGACGCGCTTTAGGTACAGCTTCTTTGAGTTGGATGGAGTGTTGAATGTGTTTCTCCAGGGGCAACTTGGGTAGAGCCTCTTTGAAGATTTCAGGATGGCAGGCTACAATTTTGCAATCCTGAGGCATAGTGGTATCTTGATGGTCCTTGAAGTGTATGATCTTGTACTAGAAGGAGTCCCAGTCAATTGCCTTCAGGTTTTTCTTCTTGTCTAGGGTCTCTATGATGTGCACAAAGACGTGGTTGCATAGGAGTTGGTCCACTGAGTCAGGGTAGATCTGGTGGTTGACACCTTCACACTTAATGGTCAACACTGAGATTGTCCAGTCTACATGAGGATTGTTTTTTTGTAACCAATCCAACCCCAGTACAATGTCAAACTTTGAGAAGTTAATGACAGGACCTTGGATAGTGGAGTGGAGGTTCTCAAGAATAATAGAGAAGGGGCAGTTTCTTTGTCACAGCAATGTGGTGTTCATCAGCCAAGACCACATTCTTAATCTGCAAAGGATTAGTGGCTAGCTTGAACTTATCTACAAAGCTGCTGTTGACTAGGGCTCAATCTGCACCCAAGTCCAGGAGTGCCAAGCCTGTGTAACTGAGAAAATAGAAAGGATAGGACATCAGTTTATTGGGATGTCTGATAATGGTGTACAGTACCTGGTCCTGCAAGGGTACTTGGATCATTGGACATTGGTCCACATCCTTGGGTCAGTACTTATCAGTGGGCAAGTTGGGAGTTGTGTGAGGAGAGCCTGGCTTGCTTAATGCTCTCCCCAGGCTTTTCCCTCATCTTGATTGCCTTGTATGGAAGTGATACAAAAATAAGTACAATTTGACTGGCCTTTGTTTCCATTCCCATGTCTGTTTGAGCTTGTGGGTTTATGGTTGGTGTTATTCCCATTGCTT
>QTSX02001126.1:0-26477 GCA_014839935.2 Entomophthora muscae | reverse complement strand
GTAGAAGTTTTACCTGAGGTTCCCTTATCATCAACACCCATTTCCTGTGAGCATCACACTTTGTCTGAGCTATAACATCATTATGAATTGGGGTTGAAGACAAGCAGCTATTCAAAAATGGATAGCTGCACAGAAATCAGATCATGTGGATACTAACATTGCTTTTTATCACTGTATTTAAAGATTTTCAAATTAGGAAAGAGAATAGATAAAGCACCACTCCAGATTCCTGAGCATTGCAGCATCTTTTTTCAATAGCACAGGTGTTAATAACACCTCTGCAGCCATCATGAAGCTTTAATACTGTATGAATTCACTCCCTTTCCAAATAAAAGACTTAACTTTAATTTCTTGGTATCACCTAACCAATATTAACTAATGACTTTAATTAAAAGCTAAATACTTAGGGCTTTACATCAGTGATGTTGCAAAATTCTTAATTACTCATTCTTGGAGAAATATTATCAAAGTGATTCCCCAACTAATCACTAAGTTGGTGGCACTCTTATCAAATACTCATCTAATACAGAGATCAATCTTTTTGGACCCTAAGAGAAAAAGTTACTTGGACAAGCTCCATGACTAGCATTATGCCACATGGTCAGTATGTGGCTTCTCATGATATTATATAATACTCTAAACTCATCCAATAAAGTATCATTCTCTTCTTAATTTCCCCTTTATTTTGTTTATTATACTTCCAAGAAGTATATACTTGACAGTGGCATAGCTTTTTTTAGGTCTGCAACTATAATCTACAAAACAAGTACCAGTGATAATATATTAATATGTTACTGAGGCCAATCCAAATCATAAAATAAAACTTAAATTCATCTATAAAAGATTTAAATCAAAACCAAGCCTTAGTTGGATCATTACAAGTGTGCCAGCCTCTTTGTAGCCTAATAACTACACTCTTTAATACAAGGATTCCCTAGCTTTTCCATTAAATTTAAAATATTCCAAATAACCTTCTCTTTCCGTCTCTTGGACTGCTGTCTTCCCTAAGATATATAATAAACCTTAATTTTTTAAGTTGCATTGCTTTTCTATAAACATAGCTCAGTTATATGGCAACTAGCCACATTATTATTCCCACTCATATTTTATCCTTAAAAATTATTAGGATCTATCACAACATCTTTATCTTAAAAGCTTAATTTATCTGCCAATAAAAATATTCCTATCTCATTTTTTTGCTTTTTCTATGTAGGTTACTTTACTGTTCTTTATTTAATCATGGTAGTGTATTTGATTAATTGATAGGGTTTTTATAAGGCTCATCCACTACTTTTAATCACAATCACTTAGCCATCTGTGGATAAAGTGGCTTAAACTTTTGTTTGATGTGAAAACTGTAAAGTTAGTCTCCCCTTGGCTCTATATAGAACAATATTTCTGTGCTGTACAAAAAGTTCCCCCAAACTCCTGCCAAACCTTAAATTACCTGGATGATTTGGCACATATAGTAGATGAAATATTTGTCTTTGTGTATCCCTCCCCCCTGTGTAGTTCCTGTTCACCAGTCTCTAATGTGTGTTCTGGGTCATAGCCAGGAACCGGCTGAAAGGAGTTGTCATTCCCTAGTTGTATTAGGTGGCTAACTTGAAGTTTATACTTGGATTGCATTACTTCAAATTCTTCCAACACTTTCCCAATTACTAGGCATGCATCCCCACCATGCAGCTGTACTTCAGCAAGCGCCAACCCTTCTGTGGGCCTGTAACAGTCCTGCAAAAACCTAGTAAATTCATTCCCTATAAACTCCCTTCCCCTATCTGTCATCTCAAGATGCCTAGTCAACCTCTCCTACTCCTCTTGAGAAGACTTACTAGTGGCAAATCTCCTACAACTTTGACAATAGGTATCTTTCTCCTCTTGGCTAGGGCAGAAGACTTTGAGCAACTCACTCATAGAAACTATATGTACTACTTGTAAATTTTAGAATGGGTTTAACTGGGCTTTTATTTGCTTTTCAGAAACAAGATCCCTTTAGAAACCTTCTGGTATCTATCCCAGGGGTCTGGGAAACAATTTATATATGCCAATACTTGGAGTCCTCTAACAATCTCTTGGACTCCTTGTACTTGGTCTTAGACTCCTGCACCTTAGTCTTGGACTCCTGATCTTTAGTCCTAGATTCCTGTTTTTTGTTTGGCTTCCTGCTCCTTATCTTAGGCTCTAACTCATTTATATTATCACCAGCTCTCTGTATAGTCTTAGTGGCCTTGGTATTCTACTTGATTCAATCTCAGAAAGCCTCAGACTGATCCCCTTTTATAGCTCCTTGTTTCAGTCCCTTCTTCTTCTCAGATCTCTGGTTTTCCAGGCTTAAAATATAAAGAATTTCCATTCTATAATATATTAAATCCTTTTTTAATTACTTCAGCCAATTAAAAACCAACTTTTCTGCTTTATTTCCTCATTTTTAGGCTTAAGCCCTTCAGTTAAAGCCCTTAAAACAGTTATCAAACAAGCTTTAACCTGAAACCAATTAAACACCCAGATTGAACTGTTTTTCCAAAAATGTTTGACTGAATGGCATACTCTTAACCCTGATTCAAACCAGACGTTGTCTTGCCCCTGATAAACACCTTCTCCACGTTTTGAACAATTTTGCTGTAATTCCTGTAACATTTCTCTGGGCAAACTTGAGCGCTTCCACCTATGTTTTACTTAGGGGATTTTCAAACCCTAATTTCTTCAATGTTTCTCCAGGTTTCTCTTTGTTTCCTCCACATTTTAACCATTTAAATTGCCTGCTGCTTGCTTCATTCAATCAATTTGTTAAAGCTTCAGCCTTTACCCTCAGAGTTTTTCCATCCTGTTTCTGGCTACTTCAAACTCCTTTTTATTCAATAAATTCCTTATAAATTTACAGTATAGGTTCTCTAAATATTTTTCTTCTTTCTTCTTATTTCTTATATGATATTTATCCTTATCTTTTTTATCATATCTTTTTGGCAAATTACTTAATTCTTTTATCTTCTTTTTTTATTATTAGTCCTAATTCCAGCAGTCTAAGATAGCATTCCTGCTTCTTCATCCACCTCTGCTGCCCTTCTTTACTAACTTATATTACTTCAACTATCCTTCTCCAAGATCTTCCAGTCTTTCAGCTAGTCCTTCTTCATGATCTTCTAGTCCTTCAGCTAGTCTGTGAACCACCAAGGTTCCATCTGTGCTATGAATCACCTAGTTTACATTCCTTACTATGTACCATCTAGGTTCCATTCCTCACTAAGAATCACTTTGGTTCCATCTGCATTCCCCACTATTAATACCTCAGACTCAGGCAATAAGCCTACAAGGCTACTAGCGTTTGAATGGCCCCCTGTAAGTGACCTTCACTTGGGCCATTCAAACACAGACAATCCTCATGTCTGTGCAGTTGTCTTCACTCACTCAGGTGGTTAAGTATGTTCTTTCAGTTGCAAAGTAATCAACTTTACTTCCCAGATACCTGTTCAATATCAAGCTCTTTAGCTGCTTCCCCAAGTAACCACCCTGATAAAGTCTCTGGGAATATTCATCCCCCTATGGTGGCTTCAGGACCTCCCCAAAGCCTCCAAGAAAACACAGACAAGGACACCCTACCAGTTTTTTAGGTAAGGTGCTTTCTCACAGACCTCCTGTAAGTGCACAAGAAATCATAGAGCTACCTCAGCCCCTTCTTCCCTAGTAGTCTGTGTTACCTACTAGGTTACATTACCCATTCTCCCTAGTAGCTAATGTTACCTACTAGGCTGAAGAGCCATCCTCCCCTAGAAGCTTTTGTTACCTGCTAGGTTCAGACACCATTCACAACTCTAGCAGCCAATTTTACCTTCTAGGATAATATCTCCTCCACCCCTAGTAGTCCTTTGTTACCTACTAGGTTTAGACCTCTCCCAAAACCACTACACTTTGCCTAATTTCAGCATAGAGTCTTTATTGTGTCCAAATCATCCCTTGCCTGCACAACAGCTTCCATGTGGACCATTACACCCCCTCTGTTGTATTCCACTTGCCTGTCCCTAGAAGAAAAATTGATTAAATTAGATTTCCTCAGCCTTATGTTGTTTATTCTTTAAAACATTGTACAGTTGCCAATCAAAAGCTACCATGTTGTCTGCTGAAAATTCAAAGATTTAAAATAAAAACTCTCCCCAGGAACATCCACTGATTTCAAGCAAATCAGAGACAATTTTGGTAATTAATCTGAAATTTCTAAATCTCAGAATCATGTCCTGCAAAATTATTCCTCAGACAACTAGGAGGCTCCACTGCTCCTGGTGGCTCTACTTATCCCAAGTCTGTTCTTTAAAAGACAACCAGGACCATTTTGGGTCCCTGCTTTACATACTTTCAAATAAAGGCTTTGTTTTTGCAAACACAATGTTCTGGTTCAGAAGGACTTAATTTATAAGAGTTTCTTCATAATATCAGTGTTAGTAAAAATAGACAGATTTATTGCCTCAAGTTTATCTTCCCAGCTCTGACCTCTTCTTCTAGCTCCCTAAGGATTGAGTTATTTGTCAAACAGCTGTATTTACCTGCTTAACTGAATGAAATAAAATTCAAGCCTAAATCTAAGAAGGTCTTGTTATAAAATCCTACTTCAAGTTTAAAAGCATCCTGTTTTTTCTTGAGAGTAACTCCAAAACTTCAAACTTTGATAGTTAAGGCCCCCCTGTGATTCCCAAGCTGCCAAGATCCCCTTTCAAGAGTCACAAGTCAAAATTTTCTTTTAGTTCCCATGATTCTTTAGAATTCTACTTGTTGGTCCCCAATCTACTCTCACCAAAGTGTCTCAAATTCTTAAGAGAATTTAGAAATGTTGCTCCCAGTGTCCAAATTACTAGTTTTACCCTAGCCCATGTTCTGGTTTTGATATAGTCCAATTCACCTAAGCTTTGAGGTGCATTTCTTTAGCAGGTCCTCTGGTAGAGATAATCCATTAAATTTCCTCTATCTTCTTGAAACCTCCTGGGTAAAGTCACCAACCTGATATCAACTGAAGAGGTTCTTCTTTTAAGTCTCACATATGACAACTTGGAGTTCTCTTTGCCTGCTCCCAATTATGTTGGTTCTTTGGCTAAGGCAACCTCAATGTCACCTCTCTTAGAGATGGCAGAGTTGCTCTTCCTCCAGAATCTGCCTCTTTTTCCTAAGTAAACCCCCAGCATACATTGTGGTTGCTTACCAGCATACTCCTAATGAAACTAAACACCTCATTTACCTGCTTTTCCTCACTATGTCCTTTTGGACACCTGTTTGAGCAGCCATCACATTTATGCAGTGGATGGCATACTGGTGGGTTACTTCCCCAGTATGAGAGCCAAATTTAATCAGTTTAGCCCACCTCTCTTACAGGGATGGTAATGATTGAGGTAATGTACAATTTTTTAGCCAATTGAACCCATTGATGGTTTTCTTTACCCAACCAGCTACTCCATATACTGAAAATCTTAAAAGAAATTTTAGAATTTGAGCATTATATTGCTTATTTAGAGTTCATTTATAACAAGGTTTGATAAAATAATTAAGATATTGTAAGCCTTTAGTGGTTCCTTGACTTATTTCTTGAAACTTCAGTAGTGTCAAATATATACTTATGGGAAAATATTATACAGGAAAAATTTGAAATTTATGAAGAGGATGATACTTTATATGATATGGATATAGGATCATATAGTATCATAATAAGCCACATACTGTCCATGCACGCTATGGTAGTCATAGTGCTTGTATGGGTAGTGTCCCAATTAGGATTCAAAATCTTTGATTCCCTATATGATGGGACATCTGATAAGAGTGCCACCAACTATTTATCAGTCAGGGAGATACTCAGGGAAACACTTTTCCAAGAGGGAGTAACTGTAGATGTTGCAATAGTAGCAGTAAATTTTATCAGTTGATGATACTTCCATATTCAATGCTACTTGACTATAATCTATTTTTGGCTGTTTAACTTTTATGCTTATATGACAGCCCCTTTACTTATGATCTTGTTAATAAGGTCTTGTATCTGGATTTTGTTTTGGGAGATCAAGGGATGTCTTTGTTAATTATAGGAGTTTGTCACGGCCTATATCAGTGTACAGCTGGACTTTTACAGGAGAGGCAGGCTGGGCCTGGAAGACTATTTACACAATTGGGGCAATCTTGATAAGGTAGTTGACTGAAGTTGCCCAGAGACACTACCTTCCAGTGTGAGGCACAACCTGACTGGCTAGCCCCAAGTTGCAATATAAAAATGTCACCTTACTGAAGTCATTTACAGGAAGGGCCTCTGGAAAGGGGGAGTGTCTGGTATCTCCTTCATATTTGGTGGAATCTAGCCTCTAGAACAGCCAGGAGGGAGATTCAGACTATGGGGTGGTAGAGCTCCAAGTCAAGGGCACAAGTAAACATAACCAAAGGGATAGGAGAAGGAGCATGAGAGATTGGGAAGGTGTGGGGATATTTTTATGTTGAATCACATAAAGACTCTATAAGAATAACCATATTTGTGTAAAAATAAACCATTCCTGCAATCAAATAATGTGTCCTTGGATTAAAACGTTTAGTCAGATGATCTCAACAATAAGGAGAATTCTCTTCTCTATATTTTATTGTACTTACTGGGAATAACTTAGTCTCTAGTGCCACCAGAAGTCTGGTGATATTTTATTCAGTGGCATTAGTAATTTGTTTAGAAACCTGCATGTTTATGCATGGGGGTGCTCATTTTTTGCTTCTTCATGTTGATGGGCTTGGCTGCTGTCTGCTGAGGTTCCACAACTATTAATAGAATCTTCAAGGAAGTGGCTGCTCAATTAATTGGTTGGTTGATTGCTTTTAAAATTTACCATTTACTGAATAAGGGGGACTAAATTTCATATTTGGTATTAATCTCAGAGGTTTGTGACATTTGGGCCTTGCAAACCCTGATTATTTGAGGTCATTAAGGGGGTTTTCTCTGGAGTGACAATAGTATTTGTTTACATATATATTGTTGTACTGTGTCCTGGCATGCTAGCTTGTTGCCGTAGGCATTATGGGCTCTGACAGAGTTGATATTAGACATTTTAGGCAGCATTGGTAAATATAAGATGAATACTAGTTTTTGTTTTTTCCTCATTAATTGGATTTCTATAAAAAGTTAATACTTAATGGACTGTTTATAGTCATATTTTTCCCTAGATTTTAATACATGATAAGATATTTACATATCTTAAAAAATAAACTAAATTAAAAAGTAAAAAAATTAAAAAATTCTAAGGCTTTAAAAAAGCAGTGCAAAAAATATTGCCAATACTATAAAAAAACTGAATAATGCTGTAACTTGGCTGTATTAGTATATTTACAAGGAGGGGATGTTTAGAAACAAAATAATTATTTTTGTTGAGATATAAGGAATTATAATGTTGTGGAGAACTGCTTAAGAGGATCAGAGTTTCCCTGATCAATAATTTAGATGGCAGGATGGTGACTTGATCCTTCTAGTACTGTAAATTCAGAACCTGAACATAAAAATGCGGGATTGTCAAATCCTTGGTCCAAATTTTGAATCACTTTTACAGGATAGCCTTTTTTAATTAAATTGAATTCTTTGCATATTTATTTGAATTTTTAAAAATGCGGGAACTCATAGGCACTTTTCAAAGTTCAATTCAAACTGCATATTTCCAAGGGACAAAATGAATTAACTGGAATCAGATTTGAAGTATTCAAATCCATCAACCATTTTCATTAAGTTTACTATGTGTTTTTTTAAATTACAGGATTGTCAAATCCAAGAACCAAATTTCAAATCACTTTTGAATGGCACTAGTAAACTCAGATATTAATTGCAGGAACTGGAATCCAAATTAGATGTAAAGTAAGAAACTAGGACAAATCAACCCAAATCAAGAAGCTCCACTCTGGATAAAATCAAATGGAAAATCCAATCTCAACAACCATGTTTAGACATGAAATTAAGTGAAATGTAAAATTTTCTAAACTTTAAATGATGTAATATTCTGCACTTTAAAATCACTATTATAAAAACCACAAAACCATATAATGATTTATGAGCTACCCTCCTGATGACACAGAATTTTTAAAAGTTTTATGCCCCCTGGCTACGCCTGGGGCTATAAAACTTCTTTTCAAGGAAAGAAGGAGAGGGGGCAAAGATAAACCATCAGTTTACTACACTATGTATTCATGTATTGCTATTAAGGATACTTGATTTTGGTAGATTTCAGAAAATACTAATAATAAAATAGAATTATATATTACAATTTTATTATTAGCATTTTAAAAAATCTAATGTAATCAAGCATCTAAATTTTAGCTGTCCTAAAATAGAATAGGGTGATTTTTGATAATGCCTATGATTCCTAAAAGAATTGGCACAAATCCACTCTAGATACTTTAGCATCTTTTTTGAGACACTCATAAATTATATTTATTTCAAATTCACCTCATTTCTGATTTGAAATTTGGTTCTTGGATTTGACAATCCCGCAATTTCAGATTTGTTAAGTTTTCCATGATGTCTATGATTTTTTTGAAATGCAGGAAATCTCAAACTATACATTAGAATCCTGCATTTCTGATTCCTGTATCCCACATTTGTTTGCTGAGTTTTGTCTTTTGTTAGTTGAGTTATCTGTTCAAGGGATTCAAAATTTGCCAATTTAAATAAACCAAAAAAAGTCAAATTAAATGTTTGATTTTAATAAATATTTTATTTTTCACTCAGCTGACTTGGCCGCAAAAGTGATTTGAAATTTTGACCAAGGATTTGACAATCCTGCATTTTTACGTTTAGGTTCTGAATTAACAGTAAGTGAAGCGCTAAAACAAAGTTCCACTGAGATGAGATTGTTATTAATTCTTGTTTACTTGTTTGGTAATTAAAATTGACTTCTGCATTTGGCTTTGATTGCCAAGGAAGTCAAGTTGAGTGGCACATAGTTTTTATGCGGAACTTTGCCAGGGTTGCCCCCATATTTTCAACACCCCTGATGAGAGTTGAAATCCTCTGCTGGTATGAAGCAGGAAGATTTTCTGGGGTTTGAGCTCTTTATTACACTAGCTACTCTTTTGTTACAGGTAGTATGGCTTCACACTGTTTTTGTCTTGCTTTGCATGGTCTAAGTTGGCTGTAGTGCAGGATATTGTCCGGCTTTCTCTTACCTAATCCTTGGACTAGGCAATTATCATGAATGTCAATTAAATTCTAATATTAAACACAAAATTAGCCCAAAAATCAAACTCTGGTCCCCAGTCAATACAAGCTGCTAGCCAAGAGGGCCAAAAGACTAGTGGGCTACAATTTTTTAGGTCCAAGTAATAAGGATGTTTGATAACCTGCCTGTCAAACTAAGAAGTCTGTCCTAAAAAAATTGGGCATAAACAAAGGCAAGTCATATAAAACCCTGGCCTGTGTTGAAGTATTTTATTTTCAAAAGTAGTTTGAGACTGACCCCCAAAATAATTCTCCAATCAAAGCCTGTCAACACCAGGACCCATTACTAAACCAATTGTGTACTATATTGGTTGGGTGATACAGGGAATATAGACAGAGGAATAGAGCCTTGTATAATTTATTTATCAATGCCAGCCAACCCAATGTCAAGGATCTGGATGTACAAGTATTCTGGTTATCACTAACCTACTCAACATCCAGTCATTTCCCAATTTGGTGCCCTTCCAATATACTGTTTGATATACCAGGAATGACAACCAAGCAATATCACATGGCTGTCCAAGTATCCAATGGCTTGAACCCATCCCGCACATGACCAACCCCTAGGTTTAATCCAACTAAATCTCTGCCACAGCCAATTCTATATAAGTCTAAAGTATTACCCAATAAAATTTACTTCTCTTCTTTCTGAATTCCATATCTGATGCTTCCCCAAAAGGCGCTCCTTATCACTAGTAGCAGCTACAGTTTTTTTACCACACCCATGAAAGAGAAAATACTGACCAAAACCCGCCCACCTTTGCTCATGTAATCAACCAGGCCACATCCCAGGAGACCTGAAAGACATGCTTTGCGCCCACAACATCAACAAAGTTATACCTAGTGGATGCACTGTATTTGAAGGACTGGTCATGCCCAAAGCATGCACCAAGATAATTCAATGCAGTTGCTCTCTTCAACCACAAACAAACAACCAACCACTTATCACAGGTGAAGTTACCAACACCAAGTACATTGGTATCAAAAAGTTCTTTGGTAAAAACAAAGAAAACGTCATCAACTGGCTAGACCACTCCGCCGCTAAACTCCACGCCAGCCTCATTCCCCACAAAAAATGGGTCCAGGAAGCCAGCAAGCCCCTCTATGAGGCTGCAGCTAACTGGTTTGCCACCTGGGTTGGCTCACAAACTGACAACCAGCTTGACAACTGGGAAGAGTTCAAAGCAGACATCACACACAATTTCTGTGTTGCTGGATCCCTCCAAGACATTGCAATACAGCTCAGAAATCTTCCTCAGAAGACCACTATCACAGCTTACGCCAATGGATCTAAGAAAATACGCCAAAAATACAAAATCCAGTGCAAGCTAACAACGTACATACCAGAGCCTCATTCATCAACAGAATGAAACCCTCTGTTGCTGCCCTTATCTTCCCAGGGGCTAATACCTCCATGCCTGCGCTCATTGCAAAGCCAAGCACACAGAAAACGCGCAAACATGGAATATTCTGCACACAACAGCAATTGCTCCTCAAACAGAAATGGCAGAGAAAACTCCAATGGCAAAAAACGCCAAAACACCAATCATAGCAACAACAACTCCAATGGCAACAGTGGCAATTGCAGCCAAATCACAAACTGCTCCTGTCCCAAGAAAGAGGACACCACCAAATTAAACAACACTGAAATAGCAGCCCCCTATGAATCTGACCCCACATTTTCTGACCTCAAAGGTCTCAAAACAGAGGAACAGGAAAAAGAAGAAAGGGAACAGGCTTAAGTGCCCCTGTCCCCCCCAACTTGACAAGAAACTGTACCAAGGCAAAAACTTTGCTGCTCACATCCCACATGTCCCGCAATCCTCCATTTTTATGACTTAAAAATTAAAGATTGCTCACAACTTCTGTCTACCCATGCACTTATAAATCTCATATACATAAAATCCTATTTGACTCTGGTGCATAACACACTATGGTTGAAAAACCATTTGTTGCCAAATACAAAATACCAGTTGTCAAATCCAACTTCAAATACACCATAATGGCAGAAAAATAAAAGGTTCTACTTAAAGGCAAAACAACTCTCTTCAGAATTAACCTCCAAGGCATACAAACGTCTATCAAAGTACTCGTCATGAACAACATAAACTAGGACATTGTAGCAGGTCAGGACTAGTTTACCCAAGTGAACCCCAGCATATGTTGGAAAACAAAAACCATGACCATCAAACACAACAGAGACAATTTTAATATCCTCAAAGAACCTTCATCCTCATTATAAGAGACACAGTATTTGTCCAGGTCATAAACCAAGACAACTCAGAACTTCTAACCAAAGACAGTACCCTCCACATAATTAGATACACCAAATTCAATAACATGGAAAAAACCAAGATTCAATGCCCAGAACTTGTGGCACTTCTAAACAAATACATTCATGTATTTAAAGAAGAGCTCACAGAGCTACCCCCTGAACGGGAGGTCAAACATGGCATCAACTTATGTAAAGCCATGCCTAAACCTGCACCCCTCTACAGACTCTCCCCCATGGAAACCCAACCCCTCAAAACCCATATTGAGGACAATCTAGCCAAAGGATTTATTCACCTGTTGTAAACCCGTGGGGGGCAGCAGTGTTCTTTGTAAAGAAAAAGGAAGGCACCCTTTGTCTAGTAACTGACTAAAGAGCACTAAATTCAAGCACATTAAAAAATAAGTATCCCCTCTCACTCATAGAAGATCTGTTTGCAAGACTCTCAGGAGCCAAGTTTTTCTCCAAAATTGACCTCACCTTAGGTTATAACCAAGTTGAAGTAAAAGTAAAGGACACACCAAAAACTGTGTTCTGTACACAATTTGGATCCTTTGAGTGTAGGGTAATGAACTTTGTGATGATGCCAAAGTGAACACCAATAAATCACAGGCCATTGTCTTGGGCAACCCAGGGTTCTAACCCCCTCTAGCCATAAAGCCAACCAGAGACCCAGTGCGCCACCTGGGAGCATGGGTCAAGGTGGGGGGTTTTGACATGCAAGTGATGGAGTCAAACATCCTTGGTGCGGTTTCACGCTCCATGTCCTCATGGCAGTGCAACCTGGTGTTCCAGATTATCAGGTTCTAACTAGTAAATATACTTGGATACTCAAAAGTCTGGTACACTGCACAGTTCTTCCCCATTTCCCCACAATTCTTCTGCAGTCTCAACAAGATTGTGCAACACACACTGTGGCAACCTGGTACCCAGCCAATTGCCACTACAAAGTTAATTGGCAACAAGCTCAGGGGTGGGTTGGGCTTGTGCAATGTGCGCTGGACCTCAGCTAGGATTTTTGGTTGCATCATGTCCATGATACTCTCTGCCCATGTGAAAGACCCCCACTGGATCAACACATTCAAGACACAATGGGCCAGGGCTCTAGGCCTGAGCCCAGCTCACAAGCAACACACTCTCAACAACTGGCTATCAAGGGTCACAACAGAGAGAGGACCAAAAGGGATGGATCCATTCTGGAAAGCCATGCTATCTGAGTTCAAGGAGTATTGGAGTATCAGCTCATTCAGACCCTCATCTGCCCATAGAGGCAGATCAGGCCTGGTGTGGCGTCCAATGTTCATGGGCCTCCCTGCTCACCCTGGGGCACCTGTCCCTGAGCCTCCAAGGCTTGTGGCAAGGCCAGAGATTCTGGATGTACTCCTGCACAAGAATACCAGCCTAAAGGAAAGCATGTACTGGCAATACTGCCACAAGGACATGATTAATCTGAAAATTTGCACAAACACGTGGAAGGTCCTCCAAAGAGTGTACCGCACAGCTGACCGCAGCAACTGCCCAAACCCCACCTGCAGCAGATGTGGGGCCCCCAACACCATGACACACAGGTTCTTTGAGTGCCCCCAGAGTGGAAGAATCTGGCAAGATGCATGTGAAATCCTCAGGCCTGGCTGCCCGTACTCCACACCCATGGAGGGCTCAAAGGTAGACTGGTTTTTCATTGATGCCCATTCCAGAATTCCTGAGTCCTTTTTTGCAGCTGTATTCCACACTGCGCTGTGGGTGATCCACTCAGCTGTCATTAAATCCTTTGCTTCCACGCCTCACCTGGCATCTGCCCCAAACTTCCTTATAGCACACAAACTTGGGTGGATTATGAGCCAGGTCTTCTATGGTAATTCATCTAGCACAGTGTGCCAGGAGCTCGCGGACAAATGGTCCTCAATCCCTGGCTTGGTCCTCTTTCTGGACCAGAATCTGGCAGTCTTTGTCCTCCCAGAAGCAGTCCACCTGCCCTGCACCCCTCCACTCCCTTCCCCTCAAGGTTTTTCCCTGGATCCTCTGGTTTCCTTGAACCCTACCCCTTAAACCATCCTCTCCCCCCATTTTAATTGATCATTCTTTTTATGGCCCTATGGGCTCGTTGTACCAGTCAGAAATGTCTGGGCAACCTGAATAAATGAACTTTGGGATGACCAACACCCCCGCAACGTTTGTCACCATGATGAACTAAGTGCTGAATGGCCTCTCAAATACATTATGCTACCTTGACAACATCATTATATTCTCAAAACCAAAAGAGGAACACCTCACGCATGTCTGCAAGACACTCAATCAACTTGCAAAGCACAAACTCTATGCCATCCCTAGTAAGTGCCAATTTATGGGAAAGGAACTACTGTTCTTGGGCCACATTGTCTCTTACAGTGGCAGGAAAGCAGATCCAGACAAAATATAAAGCCATAAATAACATGCAACACCCCACCTCTGATAAACAAGTTAGATACTTTCTTGGAATGGTAGCTTAGCTAAGGAAATACATCAAAGATTGTGGAAAGCTCACCACACTAATCAATGACTTAACTAAGGGTAATGCAAAAAAGAAATTCATCTGGACACCAGAATGTAACAAGAATTTCCAACTATTGAAACAAGCTTTGATTGAAGCACCAATCTTGCAATACCCTAATAACAAGAGGCACTACAAGATCAAATCAGATTCCAGCAACACTTCCATTGGCACAGTCCTACGCATCTGCCAGCCAGGGCAGCAGATTTCCTGCCAGTATATTACAAAAGTAGAAAACTAACCAACACTGAGCAGAGCTATCCAATATAAGACAAGGAGTTGCTAGCAATATAGCACCCATGAAAATAAATGGAGATGTTATTTAGAAGGACATTTAAATGTCTGAGTACTAACTGACCATAAATCCTTAATCTACTTTAAAACTCAGAACACACTTGCACAGCAACAAGCCAAATGGATGTCCCTTCTAGAGCAGCTCATAATGGACATCCAATACAAAAAAGGGCAGAGCTGGTCACAGCCAATGCACTCTCTAGGCTATGTCAGCTAAGAGAGGATTAACCTGACCACCTGGACCCTAACTTGCCAAACCTATACAACACTGAGTAGAAAACCAAAGGGAAAGATCCCTCAACACATCAATTAACCCATAATACATTAGCAAGAAATGAAAAATGTTTCTGTGTATCAAATGGCACTGTATACCAAATCATTAACAACAAACATGTCCCTTACATCCCACTTGCACAAAGAGTTGACACTATATTAAGACATTGATGCCTACTAGGACATACAAAGGCTAACAACCTATACCTCACATTAAAAGAGATAGTATGGTGGCCCAATCTCAAAAAAGATATAATTGTTGTTCTGAAAAGTGCATAGTGTGCAAGAAATACACCAGCACAAAGGCCCCTAGCCAACAATCAACCCAGTACCTGATCCTAAATCATTCAAGGTTTGGGGACTGGACGTAGTGGGACCCTTCCCAGAAACCAAAACAAATCAATGTTTCCTAATTGTAGCCATCAACTTTGCCACATGTTAGCCCATCTGCTGAACAACAAAAGATCACAAGGCGGAAACATTAAATTGATTCATCAATAAAGAAATCATAGCAGACTACGGCACTCCAGACTACATCATAACAGATGGAGCAAAAGAGCTAACAGGCCACATAGTAAACAACAATCTAAAAACAAAGAACATTAAGCATTCCATAACCTTGCCCTACAGGCCACAGGCCAACGGCAGAGTTGAACGCCTAAACAGCAGCCTCATCAGAACCCTGGAGAAAACAATGGATGGCAAAGCCAAAGACACATGGCCACTCTATGTGAAACATGCATTACTAGTATCCCGGGTTTGTACCAATCAAGGGACAGGCTACTCACCGTTTGAACTGACATACAGGTACAAGCCAGAAATAGTCATCCACAACAATCAACCATATGTGAAGATCCCCCCAGGGAAACCTCCCACAGTAGAACAGAAACCAGCTCTACAACACATACGCCTCAAAGCCAAACTGGCAGAAACAAAGAGACTCAAAACCCAAAAGGTAACCTCAACAGAGTACCCACTCCCCATCAACTCCCCTGTCTAGGTCCTAGCTGGGAACAGAAAGAATCTAGACTCAGTACAAAGAGGACCAGGAAGAATTATCAGATACCGACCAGACAGGAACACCTACCTGGTTAAGTTCCAGAGTGCCAAAGAACCCATCACCAAAAAGTATCAGAGATCTTGCCTCCGCCCTAGCAAAGGAGAACACTTGACCCAGTTGGTGCTCACTAGTAAACAACCCCAGGAACATCAGGCGGCAGCCATCAAGACAAAGCCCCCTCCTGATGTACCCGAGTAACCCCTTAAGGAGAGGGTGTCAAGGGTATGGATGTACAAGTATTCTGGCTATCACCATCATACCTAACATCCAATCATTGCCTGATTTGGTGCCTTTTCAATATACCATTCAACATACCAGAAATGGCAACAAACCAATATACATGACTGTCCAGGTATCCAGCAACTTAAACCCATCCAGCACATGACCAACCCCTGGGTTTGATCCAACTAAAACCCCAGCCACAGTTAAAGCTATATAAGTCTAAAATATTATCCAATAAAATATACTTTTTCTCTTCCTAATTATATTTAAAGCTTCCCCAAAAGGCGCTCCTTATCACAAGTCTAAATTTTATCCAATAAAATATACTTCTTTTTTCTTAATTCCATATCTGAAACTTCCCTAAAAGCCGCTCCTTATCACCAGAATTAGATGCCCTTGAGGACCAAACAAAGCGCCTTTCTCCTAATGATAGAATCCCCATGGACCTGAAGCCTGCAATTTCTGGAGACAAAAAATTGGCAGTATAAAAATCAGCTGTTTTAAAATGGCTGTATTATCATTCTAACAATAAATATAAATAAAACTTTAGTTAACTCAAATTGTATCTTAAAATGTTTTAGTTTTGTACTATTTTTATTCCAAACATAGGCATACAGGACCCACCACTCTTATTGTAAATTCTTAAGAACTTTTGCCAGTGCTATACTGCCCTCCTGAAGCACCCTTTGGACCTGTAAATTATACCAAGTACCTGCTAAATCCAGAATATTCAGAGTTTACCTTGGAAAATATACTCCTTACAACACCTTGGCAAGAACTAGAGTCACATAAATAATTGGCTGTTAAGGGAAGTGTTATACAATCCCACCCAGACTATTACACAATAAGCATAATTATCTGCCCGTTTATCTGGTATCAATGAAACTACCTTCAACCCTGCAACCTGACTGCCTACAAAAATTCACTGCCACTAATAGTGCCACTTCCACACAGATGTTTGTAGTACTTTATATCTACTCTCACAGGCCTGGTGTATTACATGGTGCTCAACACTGGTCCCTGGTCCTTCTGGGTTGATCCCTATCCTATTAATCATGTTGGAACTCATCCTATGATGGACATTACCCTCTGGCCCAGCAGTATCCCTACCCACGTCTAACATTAATCCCACCAGCAATTAGTATCCTGAAAGCAATTAATGCTATCATGTAACTTTAATATGATGGCAGGTCCACTTTCTTGGGCTGTAGCTTGCTTTTTGTCCAACCTCATCACCCAGACGTTTTTTTCAACTCTTTATCCTTCTTTTTGAGGAACCAGGGTTTCTTATAGCTATTTCTCTTCTTTAGCTTCCTGGTCAGAATTGGCAAGACTCACATTTAAGTCAGTTCTGGGTGATAATTTCTTGAAATTTTCTAGTTTGGGCCCCTTCAAGGCTTAAGTTATAGTGGACTGTGTATTAAAAACTAAAATAGAGAGGCTTTTTATGGTGTCTATTTATACTTGGGTAAAATATACAAGAAGATCTGGAAGTAGTTGCTTTGACCAGTCTGCAGGTGCCCTGGTAGTAAGCTTGACATGGGCTTGTACCAAGGTGCCATTTAACTGTTTTACTTTACTGTTTGCTTGTGGGTGGTATAGCATAGTTAATGTAGGTTTCATTCCTTGTTTGGCCAGTTAGATTTTTGTGTTTTCAGTTCTTTTTTAGCAAACTGCTATGATTAATTATGGCTTTTTAAACTTGCTGATGATCTCTTTATCTATGAATTATGTATGTCATTTCCTGTTTATGTTTGGTCCCCTTGCATCACTGGTTATCTGCTTGCAAATTCAATGACAGTAATGATACACTTCTTGTTGTTGGCTTTGCTGGGCATGAGGCCCACAATATCTAGCGCTAATTTCTTGAATGATTGCTGAATTTGGATACAAAGTACTAGCTTGGGTTTCAGGGATCCATTCATTGGGAAGTCTCTCTCCAATTGAATGAAGGAGAGCTCCCAAGTTGAATTTGACTAGAGTGGACCCTACTGAAATCCCTATCATTAACATGTGTAGGAAGTGACCAAATAAGCAGAATCTCCCCAGGAAGGGAGTGAAGTGGTTTAGAAGATAATAGACGCTGGTATACCCCAAGACCAACCAGGGGGCCTTGGGGTGGAAAATAGGAGAAAATTGTGCTGTTTCTATGCATGGGGCATGACAGCAATGTGGTCCAAAACAATACCAAATTGAGTCTTCTGATTTATTGGTAGGAGTTGGTTCAGGAGTTTTGAAGTTCACATTGGCTTGTCTATAACTGATTAACACACATAAAGTCCATACAAGGAAGATGAACTTCATGTTGTTGAAAGGAAAAACTTTAAATCTACTATTTAAGTTTTTAGAGGTTAAAAATATAGATTTATTGGTTTGATAGGAATAAGAAAATTGTTGGAGCAATTTGCTCCGGGAAAAATATTCAGTTTAAATACTGAAGTAATTAGGGGAGGGAGCATATTAGTTACCAGGTAATCCTGCAAAGGTAGTTTGGCCAGTATTGTCTTGCAGGTCTGCAACAGGCTGCAGCCTGCAATGCAAGAAGAGGTAGGTTGAATTATTGAGATGCAGTATTCCTCTGGACTCTGGTGGGGATGGTATTGTGAGCCTGGATGAGCATTATTTCTTTGGCTTGATTGCATAGCTTTTATTGATTGGCTAGAAGGATCCCCTGTACATTGATGGTTTGCTGATCTGCATTTATTTTTGGTTTGATTGGCTGGTTTTAGGGTTTCAGAGCTTGTTTTGAATGTAATTTTGTTGTTGTTGTTGCTCTCTTCATCCCTGGCTCTGAATTTTTGATTTTAAACTAGGTTTTATATTGAAATTAAAGTTCAAGCATTCACTTTTAATCTTGCATTTTTTGCTCTTGTTATTAAAAGTGAGTTCATTTATTAGTTTTAAATGAAGAATTGGTTTGATTGTATTAATTGAATTGGTTTGGTGATTTGTTATGGTTTCCACATTTAAATATTCCATTCTGTGATCCAATTGTGTTTGAAAGGCCCCAGACTTAGGAAAATAACTTGTGTAAGGAATAGAATCCCTTACATTGGGAGGCATATCACTATAAGTATACTTCTTACATACCTTGCACTGTTCTAAGACTTCTTAGATACTGAAGTATATGTTAGTCTATCAGGCCTTTTGTTTTAAAAATTCATAAAGATTTTTTCCTTTTGTGTACCCAAGATCTCAACAGTAGCTTAGGATGGCGCCTAATATCTGATTATTTAGGATGAGAGACAGTGGTTCTGCCTGATACTTTTTGGTATATGGTATCATATATGTTAGTAAACAAATGTTCCTTTTGACAATAATGTTTTGGGTAGCTTTAGTGGTTCCTGAGAGAAATTACTGTCCTTAATTTAAAAAATAAGGAAGGGATAGTCTGGGTCCAGCTCATCCTGGCCTCTGGAGCTTAGATGAGGAGACATTATAGGGGTCTTTTGTTAAAAGTTCTGGTCCTGGTCCTGGTTTGTATTTTATTTTCATGTTGAACCTTTATTGTAGCACCATACATTTGATTGACTTTGTGAGAGATTGATTTGAGTCTGGATGTAAGTGTGTATCTTGTGGTCTGAGAGGGCAGTGAATTCTTCTTGATGTTCAAGGTAGCAACACCATTTGACAAGGTACTGTACACAGCAAGTAGCTCCTTTATGTGGGTGAGATATTTTCATTCCTCATCAGTTAATTTGTGTAGCTCATAAGCAACTTGTAGTTATTCACTTGATGTTGTAAAATATGCAGCCTTAGTGCTTATTTATACTAATATTTAGTCCAATACTTCTTTTTCTTAGTACTATATCTATTGTGGTATTGTGACAGCCTGGATAAGGAGCAGAAGAATATAAGAAGATAATAAGACAAAACTGGTTCTTTATTTGATATGTTAGAAAGTTATATAGAGGGAACAGGGGAATTATCACCAAAGGAAAAAACAAAATAAAAGACTTGCTATATGGAGGCAGTGGAGAAGTGACATAGGAAAGTGCCTGGACATAAAAACAACCGGTTTAACACATTTTTCCAAATTAAGGAAAGTGGCTCTTAAATGCTAAAAATCTATTATTAGCTGAGAAATTGAAGGCCAGGCTCTATGTATAATTGACCATCAATTCAAATGTTGTTTTTTAGGCACAATTAAACAGTTTTACAGGTTTCATGAATGAAATTTCAATACTTGTATTAAAAAACCAAGAGTCAAACCCCAGTTCCCTGAAGGCGGATCAAACCCTCCAGGACAGTCCAGGACCCGCCAATCTGTAAAGTCACAGGCTTAAATTGTTAAATTACCCCACAACCCACCGGCCTGCTACAGAGGATTCCCTGAATAGTTGCCAGTCTGCAGCCAAACTGGTGCCAATGAAGACCCATACCTGCAAAGGATATGTAACCTGGTTAACAGAGGTTGGGGAAGGACCTACTGCCAACCTGCCAAGAGCCAATACTGGAGTTTTGAAATCAACGTTGGAAGCCCTGGAATCAAACCCTGATCCTCCAAAGACTACTCAAGTCATGCAAAGTAGACAGGAACCTGCCCACTTGCTAAATTGCATACCCAAGTTGACAAGTTACTCCAAGGTCTGCCAGTCTCCTAACAACAATTCCCCAAATGGTCACCAGATTGATGCCAACCTTGAGCCACCAAAGATCTGAACCTATGCAGAGGTTGCAGCTTGCCTTAAGGAGGTTAAAACAAAACCTATTTGTAACTCTGCCAATGACCACCAGCAACTACCAGCCTTCCGTCCAGAGAGGGTAGTACAATTGATCTACTCAGGTGACATAGTGAACAGTGGCGGCGGAACAAAGCATTGCCACTTCTATTCACCAGAGCAGGCACTACCTGGATCTGCCGCCCTCAAGACTCAAAGCCAAGATCCATGCCCCTCCAGTGCCTTGTCTGTGAACCTAAATCCTTCAAAAATCAAAGAAGCAAAGTCCCATGGTATAAAAACCCGGCAGTATGGTGATGACCATATTGTCATTTTTGATAATAAAGTTTTATGAACCTTTGGTTTGAACAAATCTTACCTTACCTAGTCTTAGTGATCTTTCATCTTAACTCTGTTCAAGTAGACTATCAGGCAACCACCCCCTCAGGAGACCAACCTGCTGATCCTATCCAGGCACTATACCATCCCCCAGGAGCCCCCTTTAGACCTGTGCATTTTACCAACTATCTGCCCAACCCGGCCTACACAGAGTACAAATTAGAGACCATCCTAATTGCTGGCCCCTTGGCAAGGACTAGAGGAACTGAATACATAGGACATGAAGGAAAGAGGATCAAGGTGCGGCCCTTATTGTTTAAAGACAAGTACAATTATCTGCCTGCCTACTTTGTCCCCATGACTCCAACCTTAACCCCACAACCCAACCGCCCAATGGAGACCCCTGCTGCTGCAGAGACCACGTCCACTCAACTGTTTGGAGTACTCTATATCACTTTGACAGGAGTAGTGGATTCCATGGTCCCTACCTCTGGACCCTGGTCCTTACTTGGGCAATCCATGTCTTACATTATCAAGTTAGCACCCATTCTATGGTGGGCTTTACCCGCCGGCTTGGCCCAACCCCATCCCAAGCCTCCAAATGCCTCTACCTATGCCTGGTTTCCTGACAACAGGCATAGAACGGCAAGCTTGGCAACACAAGTGGGAAATTGGGCAATTGTTTCATTGCCCTTAACATAAACAGACTATGTTTTTGCTGATTCATTCTGGAATGTGAAAGCCTGATTTAGACTTAATCTGTAATACTTTACCTATTGACTCATGAGAGTCATTTTTTCCATCTGGTAGTCCTCATTGTGCTTGCTGTATTGAAATGTTGACGCTTATACAAGTTTTTGAGTTTTTTTAAGCATAGATCCCTCTGTGAGGTTCATAAACATATGGACTTGGTGTTTGTTATGGCTGACAAAGGGCCAATAAGGATTATGTAGTTGATTATGAACATCAAGCATAGGCAAATACCTCAAGGAAAGTCTTCAGCTTATTTTTGTCCTTGTGTGGCAATATCTTGCAGAAGGCTTTTTATCTTTTTTCTATCAGGAAAGATGCCATACTCAGACAATTTATGACCCAAGAAAGATAGTTGCTTGCAGAAAAACTGGCACTTAGACAGTTTGGCAATATAGTTTGTGCTACACTAAGGTGACAAATACAGCCTCTAAGTCATTATGATGTTGTTCCTTATTAGGGATTTACATAATTATGCTGTACCTGTAGACCAGAGCATGCTTTGCAATATGTGAGGCCAAGACCTGTGACCGTACTACAGTCATGTTGGACTGTGGTTTCACAAAGAGGTTGAATTGTGATTAATTTTATAGGTTGAAATTCAAAACAATAGGATTGGTCTTGGAGAGACTTTCCAATGTAGTAATGGATTATCCAGGAATCAATTAGGCTGTACTAATTGAGGGCCAAAATGAATATCTGAACAATTCAGATTATGAGACTAGGTGTCTCAAACCGTCTAATTAACCATGGATGTTGATTGATAACCAGGAATTAATTAGGCTGTACTAATTGAGGGCCAAAATGAATAATCTGAACAGTTCAGATTATAAGATGAGGTGTCTTAAACCAATTAATTAACTGGGAAGATTAATTAATTGATACCCTTGAATATGATTAATGAGGATTTAATCATAGGGCCAAAATGGACTTGACTGTATCAAGTAGAGACTTGTTGTCTTCAAACAGATTAATTAACTGGAAAGGTTAATTGATATATGCTGGGAATATAATTTATGAGTATTTAATTATATTGTTTAATTGCCTTGACTGTGTCAAGAAGTTTGGTTAAGGTTAGCCAAAAGTAAACCCCCAAATTTTGGGTTAAAGCGCTGTTTTGGCAAATTAATTAGGTTAAAAGCGCCGCCGCGCAGCCTAATTGATTTGTGAAACACCACTCAGGAAATTTTTCAGGTGCTGGGGCACTGCCTGGGAAAGTTCCTGGGCGCTGCAGTGGCGCCTGGTTTGAGTTTCAAAGCGTTTTAATGGGGGTTTTAATGCAAAAAACCATTAAATTCAAAAAAAGGCTAAATGTAGACAATGGTATCTATGCATTCAGGATTAATCAGCTTGTTTTCAGTTGGAATTAGGATAGCTTGGATCAGGAATACATATATTCCACGTGTTTTGGCGCCAAAAGTCTGGAATGCTTCAAGCCAAAGCGTACATTTCCACGGAAGGAATCAGGTGATTCTGGAATGTAATATGGCACATTCTTATAGGTTAGAATTGTGAAGATCTTTTTGGTAAAGATCTAATTTGGGTGACGCTGTTATGTCATAAGCCATGTGATAGGAATCCAGGTGTGATTCCAGAACCGGAGGGGTTTTCAGCCAAATGTACCCTGATTGGTATATAATGGAAACATGATACAGTAGTTTTAGAAGCTATGGTGACAACCAAAAATACCTCAGATTTAAACAAAATGATTTCAGATTTAAACAAAATCTAACTCTCAGGTTAAAATACACACTCTGTTAACAGGGTTTATTGGCGTTAATGGGCAAAATGGGTCAACAAAGCAACAAAGTACTCACGCGCAAAGCAAAACCATTCAAAATATAATCCAAAATACATTGATTCACAAAAAAATGGTGTGAGTTGACTTTTGGTGTACATATGTTTACTATGTGAATTGGTGATAAAATACACCCAAGCGTGGTGTGTCAAAACTCAATTCAAAAACAAAACACAATAGCAACTCACTATGTAAACAAAATTGCTCACATAATGTGTGCAATGGATTGTAATCATGAATGATATCAAGGTATCTAAAATAAGACACAAGATCTGAAACATAAATTTTTAAAATATTGTATTGGGTGCTTAATTTGGCATAAAATCTGGGGAAATGGGTAGAAAATTATTTTGGGTATTCTAAAGGGGCGTTGTAAAACCAAAAACAACTAATTAAGAAATAAAAATCTATAATTGAGATATTGGGTGGGGAAAAATATTAATTAAATATCCATAAACAGATAAAAGCAAAAATTAAAATTATGGAGTAACTTAATTGAAATTTATTTAATATTTTATTAAATTCTCAAAATGGAAGGAACACAACAACAGAGTACTAATACACCTGTTGTGCGCCGCAGTTGCGGTTTCCCCGCGGGTCAAAGAAATGACTTAGTACAACACAAGTGCCTACTCAGGAAGGAGGCGGGAGAGGAGAGTTCCATAGTGACACTGCACTGACACAGCCAGTTCAAGGAGCACAAGCTGCTAGGGTGCAGAGCATAAACCCTTGGGTCCCAAAGCTGACCCGGAAGCCAACCAGGTCACAACTACCAAAATGGTTAGAAACAAGGAGGTAGAACTTATTTTGCATGTGTTTTACGTTGTGTGCTGGCAAGAGTTGGTCCCATCAGCCATGCTGGAGAAGGTGAAGCCTGTACTTGATACTAGCTACAAGCCCTACGTCAGTGATGGCAATCAGGAGGATGACAAGGAGCCTGAGTTCTTCTGAACTGATGAGGAACAACTGGTGTTAAAAAAGGCTGCAGCCTTCTACAACAAGGTACCCATGTCCTGTGTTGTGCCCAATGAGATTGAGTTGACCCCTACTGCCAAAAAGCCCGCCAAGAAGCGCATCCCCAACATCAAACGCATCATCCTGTTTAAGCTAATGCGGGAATTGGGTGACTACAAGGCAGCCGCAGCCATTGTTGGAGTGGATCCCAAATACGCCAGCAAGACCTTCCATAAATCCATTAATACTGGTCATGTCCTTGCTGCGGAGAAATCCTTGTGCATGTCAACCATGTTCACCAAGGAGCACAAATGGGCAATCTGCCAGTGGATCACCCGGGACTGCCATCTTGAACTGGTAAATATACAGGCCATGGTCAAGTCCGCTTTTGGGATTGAGGCCTCAATTTCCTTCTATTATCATTTGGTCAAGGGAATGTGCTTTTCCTGGAAAAAGCTTGGGGTATCCCCCTAGAATTGGAACAGCCCAGCCAATATTGAGACCCGGGAAAATTACGCTGAGGCGTACACTGCCCTCAAAGCCAAGGGGACAGTGAAATTCTATTATATCAACAAATCAGCATTTGCCTTGTTGATGCGCAATAAGTAAGGGTGTGAGATTAGGCTGATTGACCACAAATGATCAGGCTAATCATCACATGCAGATCTTAGTAAGTTACACACCATATTATCACTAGGTTATCATCATTATATTAAGTGAGTAATTATACACTGTATAATCACCAATATATTATAATGGATATGACAGTCATACACCATGTAATTGTTAGTTTATTAAATTAGATGCAACAATTATAAGCCATATTATCACTGATTATCACCCTAACAGGTACTGATTATACACTGTATATTACTTGCTTTATTATAATTGATATGGCTATTATACTCTGTATAAACGTAAGCCAATATAGTGAATATCATTGATTACACACCATGTAATGACTAAATCATCAATTGTATATCACCCATTCTACCCTACTGGATGTTGTATCAACTCAGCCTCACACAGCCTGATGGGTGTATATGTTCATATTAAACAAGTGATATACAAATGACTAGGAAATACCAAGTTTGGATCAGCATTACACACATATATTTGGGTTCCTTATTGGTTTGGGTCAGTATTACACAGCAGATAATCTACAAGTTGCTATTGGATTGAGTCTGCTATTATACAGCGTATAATCACTAATTTGATCTATTGCATTAATAAGCAGAAGGTTTGCTGGCCAGAAAAGGATAACTGATTAAGCCCTTCAAATAGAATACCGGAATTCTACCTTCCAATGTAGGAGGGCTGAACAGGCACAATTTCTAAGCATCTACTAAATATGGCAAAGCCTCTCAACGCAATAATAGGTGTGTAAGATACAGCCAAACAACAAATAATGGTAGGCTAGCTCAAGAAGAGCCTAGGCTGTAGCTGAAGTGCCATGTACGCTTGCTAAGGCCAGTAGCATATCACGTGTCAAGAACAGCCAATCAGGATAGGCGTAGCTAGCAAAGATGGACCTATTGCAAAGATAGCCACTGAGAACTGTCTGAAAGGACAAGAACAAGGTTTGTTGCAGTATATATTGATATAGACACCTGAAAGGAAAAAAAACAAGTTCATAGTTACACCTGTATAGATTGCAGTTGCTGGCTAGATTGTACTCCAGTATCAATAAACATAAGTATCTTCAAAGTTCTATTCTATTGTAGTCTGTAGTACTCTTGCATAGGATTAGGTATAGTACATTAGCAAGGCTAACATCTATCTGTAGCTTTGAGCATACCAGCAATAACACAAGTTTCTCAACAATGGGTATGTCCCCAGAGGCTCCAATGACTGGATGGCTTGGCGTGCTGCAGTCCGCGCCACAGCCTACTCAATGGTGGCTCTCCTCGGTCCAAAGGGGGTCAAGCTCTACCAAATGATACTAGCCTCCCACAATAGCCGTGCCTTTCTATCATTTCTACAATTGGTCCAGGAGCACCTGAGGCGCACAAGCCTGGGCTTCACCAATGTGATTGTGTTGGACAATGTTGGTCTCCACAAGGTGGCAGATATTCTTGAGGAATTCCCAATGATTGACACAAGCATTGCAGTGGGCCCC
>QTSX02001125.1:0-26774 GCA_014839935.2 Entomophthora muscae | reverse complement strand
ACAAGCACTTAGTTTAGGATAAAGTATATCACGTCGTAATCCAAGTTAAGCTATTATCAAACACCATAGCCTATCTTACAACATTTGGTGTTCACTCAGTATGCAGCAGTCCAATGGTGCTCACCGCCCTGCTGGGGACTTATCTTTTGCTCATGGAGGGAATAGAGATGATCTTTGCCCTGCTTTTCTTTTGCCACTTGCAAGACCACCCCAAAAGGCTCTTCACAGAAATTAATTGCCTTGCTGGAACAAGGGATGGTCTCCCTAGTGAATTTGTTGCTTTTGGTCAATTCATGGCTGACATGCAACATCCCTTTCAAATAGAAGACCACTCAGCCCTACACCTAGAAGTTCCACTTGACGTGGATGAGAATGCAGAGCCCACTCAGCAACAGCTGGAGCAGGAAATAGGCAGTATAGACCGTGGGGCCTACCAGAACAGGGAAGCACACAAGAAGTTGGCAGTATTGCCATCTTATGGTACAACAGCCAAAGGAAAATTTAGAAACTTCACAGGGATTAACCCTAATCAGCTCTTTTTACATATGAAGACAATCAAACAAAAAAGGAATATTTGCACAGTTTTGCACATCCCGCAATCTGCCACAATTTATTTCATCTGGGTTATCAACTCTCCCTCATCTTGCATCAAGGGAATTTGATTGACAACCAACAGGAATTTCTCCAACGTCTGTATGATAAGCTTGTAGGGTTGATGTCCAACATTAGCCACCATATAAACAGCCTAGTAGGTCATCAGAACTATACAGCTAAGTGTTCTGCTCAGCTTGAGGAATGGCTTACCAACTATGTTGTAACAATGCTTGGAATGATGCTAGAACATAAGGGGGTCAACAATAACCGGCTCTGCACTTAACTCATCCTTTTAAAGGAGCAGAGGCTACCTTTTGTTACTTGTGCAATGAGGTTGAGCCACTCTGTTGTGCCATGAGGATGATTGAGGACGGTTCTGCTTTGGCACCTAACAAGGAGGCTACTATCATAGTCCAGCAGGACATGGAGGAGCTCTTCAAACATTTTAGCAAGATTAACAAGGGTCTGCAATAATCCCTTGTAGACTGTAGTCATTTCTATATGGAACTACCCAAACTCATGAAATGTATCAACCATAATCATGATTGAACAGAGGAGAATCATGATAACTTAAAGAGACTAGGGAATAGCTAGTGGGCTGCTCAGGAAAAGAGCAGTGTGCTATTTAATAGACAGTAGTCTTGGATTGAGAAGCTTGAGGACAAATTACAGTCCATCAATTAGACAATAAAAGATCTAGCCCAGAGGTACTGTCGTAAAATATGCAGCCTGGGTGCTGATTTTTACAAATAGTTAGTCTACTACTTCTTTATCTTATTACTATACCTGTTGTGGTATAGTGACAGCCTGGGTAAGGAAAGAATAATATACAAAGATAATAAGACAAAACTGTTGTTTATTTAGATATTATTGCACTTATATAGTGTGAGGCGGGGGAATTGCCACCAGGGGCAGGGAGGCACAGACAGAAGGACTTCCCTAATGAAGGAGAGTGGATTGGCACAGCTAAAAGTCCTGCGCAAGAGAACAACCGCTTCCACGTGCTTTCCTTAAGGAGGTAGATATAAATAACTTTGTTGTTCTATTTATAATCCCAGAATTAAAGCCTATGCCGTATGCCCATTCAAAAGGCAAATCAAACACCCGTTTTAGAGGCGTTTTAAACGTCTTTATCACTAGTAAAATCAGGATGTAATAGCGCAATTGCGCAATTGTTCTGTTGCTTAATCCCTAGGTGGACAACTTTATTTCTAATACATTCAGGATATGCAACAGGTACCATTGCAACACAGTGATATCCAGCTGCTACAGGGAAAAATAAAGCAGCTTCTTATGTCAAATCCATGCCAGGCAGGTTTGGAGTCAGAACCACAAGTCACTACCAGGAGAATCCTTAGTGCTCTCTCCTGCAACAGCCATGATCTGTCTGAAGATTGTCATTCTTTCCATAGTCACAAGAGAAACAAAGACAACATAGGCAAAACCATGTGTAAGGTCTATGTGGTGGAACCAGTACTGGATAGTAGTGAGACACCCTTACCTGGGGCTGCAGCTTAAAATTTTGAACTAGCAATAACCTTAGATACACAGCATCTGAGGCACTATTCTGTACCTCAAACCTCATGAATACTTCTCCTCTTCCCAGAAGAAGCTATAACTATAGTACTTCCTCAGTGATCCAGAACTTCAAATCCACTAATCTTCCAAGTTTTATAAGAAGTCAAACATACATAGGTTCCTCTGTTTATACAACAACTTGATGTATGGTGCAGACAACACCATGAAGAACACGGCCATCTTCAATTGTTTGGACTTCAAAATGCAAACAATTATTATTTCAAGACTGCCATAGCAGGGGTGGACCTATGAAAATGTGTCCAGAGCCCTCATTGCTGAATTTGGTATTGAAGAAGTCATGTTCTGTTGTAAGATGAAATTTACAGAAGGGAAGATCAAGAATGGGGAAGCCCTCATTGAGTTCTTGGAACGTTTATACCTGGAGGCCCAAACTCTGATCTCTATGAGAGCCGCCACTTTTGTGGCGTGAAAGGAGTTCTTCTTAATTATATGTGCCCTAACTGTGATTTGTCCATCACAATCAAGTCTAGTATTTATGATGCTCGGACAGTTCCAGAGTTAATGCACTATTTGGGGTCATTCAAGGAATAATTCAAGATTCCTTTCCCAGATTATAAGAAGTCCACCTCCTTTTCTGCAAGTGAATCCAAGGGCAATAACTTAGAGAAAGGTCTCTTGAAGAAACCAACACACAGGTTTGCTTCCTCAAACAACAACTCTTCTAATACTTTCACTTGTTGCATGTGTGGCCAACCAGGGAATATTTCTCAAGATTGCAAGCATTCCAAAGCCAATTTTTGTCACTTAGGCCACAAAGGAAGCAAAAACAATGAGTCTACAGGTGAAGAAAAGAAAGAAGAAGATGCAGAAGAGCCAAAAAAACTGCTAAGAAGTCAGGCTGAGGAGAAAACCCTGACTTCTAGAAGTAATCATCCCTCTCCCACTATTGATCCAGACCCCAACATTTCAGACCAAGACAGTTGCTTGCTGGATCAAGAAGCCTGTCCTGAAAGAAACTTTTCTGATAAGAAAGAAAATAAAGAAGACATTCTACACCAGGTATTAGCTGTCAACACAGTCACTAGGAAGCAGACTATCTGCACAGAAAGCCTACCTTCTCAAGAAGCACTTGATACAGTATCCATACCCTATGCCAAGCAACTTTCTCAACCATACACCAAAGTCACTCATGAGAGAAACAGTGCTAATAAGTTGTCCCAGCTATTGATATTGGTGCAAGTCTCTACAAACTTGGATACCCTAAAAACACTAAAGCCTGAATTGACAACTGTGTTGAAGTTATTTCCTTCTCAGTTTAAAGGTTTAGATGTTAATAAGATTACCAAGATTATATCTCCCAATTATGGAGAAAGGCACAACTGCACTTACATTGAGCTTGTAGTTCATAAGCTCAAGGTAAGAGCAATCCTGGATTTTGGAGCTCCCAGAAATATTGTGTTGACTAAATTGATAAAGAAGTTGAAGCTTGTGCCTGACATGGACTACAATGAGGAGTTTGGAACAGCCAGCCCTGACAGAACAAAAGCATTGGGTTTCCTATTACTCTTTACTATTGTATTTTGGGAATATGGTGGCTACAGCACCAGCAATAGTATTGCACAATGAAATCTATGATATTATGATTGATACAAGCTTCATGGCCACATATGGTACTCTCATAAACCATCAAGATAGCACCTTCTATATTTTGGGCCACTTTATACCTATGTTCTATCATGATGACAAACTAAATGACCTTCCTACCAATAAGATACACTACATCAACATGGAGTATACCAATGGGGACATGACTTTAGCTTACATCTTGCAACAGCACAAGATCAAGACCTTGCTGCTGGCTACAAAAGAGTATAAGAGAGTTCCCTTGTATTTGGCCTTGAGTTCTCTATTCTGAGCAGGTCCCAAGCTATACACAACACAGGCCTGTGCCTCAGTTTTCTGAAAGGACTATACAGTGAGGTTACTGGTCTACATAATTGTTTCCAGTTAGAACCTTGGATCTTACCAAGTATTATCATGCCTTTAAGCAATGAAATCCTGGTGCTTCTGGGTAATTTTTCAGATAAGTCACTAAAGGTGAAGAAACACCAGCTTATATGGTACATGAAGTTAGAAGAGAATTTGAGCCTAATGGATGTCACCCCTTTTGAAGAATTTAGTGAGTTTGCACTGCCTTGCAACCAGCCTAGCGTTCTGGCATTGATTCTGTGCAAATGCTTGCATAGATTAACAGAGGACCAGAAGGATTAAGCCTTAAGCCTCTTTGAGAAATATAGAGATGTCTTTGATGAGCCTGACCACAACCTAGGCAAAGCTTTAGGAGTTGAACATGTGCTGGACACGCAAGGAACTGCCCCTATACACTAAAGGCCTATATGACGCAGCTTGGTTAACCAAGCCATTGTCAATGAAGAGTTACAAAAGCTGCTATCTGCTGGCCTTTTGGTTCCTAGAAAAAGACTGTGGTCCTTGCCTCTATTGATTTTTAAAAAGAAGTATGGCAAAAATTGTGTGGTAATGGACTAGCGCAAGTTGAATTCTGTCACAAAGAAGGATTCATACCCCTTGCCATGTATTGATGATACGCTGGATAAGCAGGGGAGCAAAATATTTTAGTGCAATGGATCTGATCAGTGGGTAATGAAAGATTGACCTTCCAGTTGCAGACCAGGAAAAGTGTGACATCATAATAGAGCAAGGCCTTTTTCAATCAACTAGGATGCCACAAGGATTGGCAAATGCCCCAGAAACATTTCAACAAGCCATGGATACTGTAATGAGAGATCTTAAGATAACTTGCATACCGGTCTACCTTGACAACATTAATGTCTTTTCACGGACCTTTGATCAGCATTTAGACCATTTAGAGGCAGTGTTCTAATAACTTATTGCATCTAACCTCAAGCTAAAACCAAGGAAGTGTAACTTCTTTAAGAAACATCTGGAATTTCTTGGGTATATCATCAGCAAAGATGGTTTACAGCATGTCCCTGCTAAAGTTGAAGCCATCACACATACGCAAACACCTACCAACAAAAGAGATGTGCAGGTATATTCCTGGCAATGATTGGTTACTACAAAAGGTTCATTCCAAACTTTGCGGGCCTAGGAGGGCCACTTTTCCACATTCTCAAAAACAAAGTAGAATTTTTATGGACACCAGACTGCCAGAAAGCCTTTGAGGACCTAAAAGCCACTTTAGTATTGGAACCAGTACTCTTGTACTCAAATTTTGAGTGTCCTTTTATTGTTCATACAGACGCCAGTCTAACAGCAATTGGTGCTTTTCTTTCTAAGTTAGATGACGACAATCAGGATCACCCTATGGGATACTGCTCCCATACACTTAATAGCCATGAACGCAATTATAAGTTTACAGAAAGGGTATGTCTGGCAGTCATCTATGCTTGTCAACAATTCAGGATATACCTTCCCATAGTGCACTTTACGGTGATGACTGATCATGCCTCACTAAAATGGTTGAAGACACTCAAAGACTCATGTCAAAACTGCAGGCTTGACCTGCCAGCAAGGTTCCAAATAAGCAGGTTTATGACCTGCAATCTAATTACCCGGCCACTCAAAGCCAGACTAGGAAGTCAACTCTAAATAACCAAATCCAACAACATGAATAGATGATGATCCCTTACAGTGGATACCTTGTTTTGGCGCTTGACTCATTACCAGGATCAAGCCACCCCCTTCTTCCATCTAACTGTGTGATCAACAATCATGTTCCTGCTATCCATTGATTCACCATGACTATATAATCACTATCTCACAATAAAGATTATTATCTAGCTTCCAAATATTTTTCCCCTTGTAACTCTGCTAAAACAGCCCAGTTACAACATTGGTAGCAAAGGTAGGTTCTCTATCCTACCTTATCTTGAAAAATTCTTCCTGTTGCCCGCACATGCCGCGGCCAACAAATCCTCAACAGAATTATGTAAGGCCTCCTGCCTGACTGGACCCCGTACACTCCTGGTGCCAAAATACCTGATGGTTTTGTCCTGTATCAGAATACAGTGATTCCACCACCCGCCTTCAACGCCATGTTGGCACAAGGGTTCTTCCAGGCTCCCTCCTCCATGCCGCAACCAACCAAAAAAAGCGCTATGCCTGCCTGCATAGCTCAAAGACTGCAAAGCGCCGCCTTGGAGCCTTTTGCTGGGGCCAACAACAACAACACTGCCGTATGGATCTAGTCCTCCCAGAGCAAGCTGGCCCAGATGGAATGCCCACAGCAATTTTGGATTATGGAAATCTCCATCCGCCTGACCCATGACGCTGGCACCTGGTGTGACAAGTGGCACAAAGAAAACACAGACAAGAACTGGGATACCTTCAAGCAAAACTTCCTGGCAAGATTTGTGCTTAAGGATACAGCGCTAATGATAATATGCCATATAAAGAACCTTACCCAGACAGGCACCATGAAGGAGCTCATCTGCACCTATGAGGAACTTCAACTTTGTGCACCATCTGACATGGCCTTTGAAATCCCAGCCACACATCTCATGTACTACAATTCCCTCAAGTTGCATGTGATGAGACATGTGAACCTGGACCAGGTGACTAATCTGCAAAGCCTGTATCACAAAGCAGAGAAAGCGGAACAAACCTCTAACGCCCTTCATAAGGCACAAACTGGAAAACAAGAAAGACCCAAGGATTCCCATCCAGGCAGGCGTTCCACTTGGCCACCCCCTGGAGGCAACAGGAATAACATCAACCATAAACCCACAGATTCAAATGAACATGGAAGTGGGAACAATGGCCAGTCAAATTTAACCATTTCCGTGTCACCGCCACGCAAAACAATCAAGATAAGGGAAAAGCCCAGGGAGAGCACTAAGCAAGCCAAGCTCTCCCCACGCAACTCCTGACTTGCCCAATGATTAGTACCAACCCAAGGACGTGGACCAATGCCCAATGATCCAAGTGCCCTTGGAGTACCTGGTACTTTACACCATCACCAGACATTCCAATAAACTGATGTCTTATCCTTTCTATTTTTGCAGTTACACAGGCTCAGAACTCCTGGATTTGGGTGTAGATTGAACCCTAGTCAACAGTAGCTTTGTGGACAAGTTCAAGCTGGCCACTAATCCTTTGCAGATTAAAAATGTGGTCCTGGCTTATTAACACCACATCTCCGTGACAAGGGAAACCACCCCCCTTCTCTGTCATGCTTGAGAACCTACACTCCACCATCCAAGGTCCTGTCATCAACTTCCCCAAGTTTGACATTGTACTGGGGTTATATTGGTTACAAAAGATCAAATCTACACGTAGACTGGGCAACCTCAGTGTTGACCACTAAGCGTGAAGACGTCAACCACCAGATCTACCCTGACTCAGTGGACCAACTTCTATGCAACCACATCTTTGTGCGCATCACAGAGACCCTGGACAAAAATATAACTTGAAGGCAACTGACTGGGACTCCTGCCACTACAAGATCATACACTTCAAAGATCACCAGGATACCTTCACACCTCAGGAAGCCAAATTGTGACCTGCTATCCAGAAATCTTTAAGGAAGCGCTACCCAGGCTGTCCCCTGAGAAACACATCCAACACTCTATCCAACTCAAAGGGGATGTCCCCAAAGCATGTCCTATATACAGGCTGACTCCAAACAAAGACAACACCCTACGCGCTTACCTCAAGAAGGCTTTGGAGAAAGGACTTATCTGCCCCTCACAGTCTTCTTTTAGGGCTGCCGTATTCTTTGTGGCCAAGAAGGATGGCACCTTACGTCTGGTCACAGACTACTGAGCCCTAAACAAAGTTACCATCAAGAATTGTTATACACTACCACTGATTGACAATCTCTTTGAAGCCTTGGGAGAAGCCACAGTCTTCTCCAAGATCAATCTGACTGCAGGCTACACCCAGATTTGCATCAAGGAGGAAGACATCCCCAAAACAGTCTTTTGCACTAAATATGGCTCATAAAAATGTGTGGTACTCAACTTTGGCATGAAAAATACCCTGTCCACCTTTGTGACCTTCATGAACAAGGTATTTGCGCCACACATAGGCAAGCATGCCCTAGTCTACCTGGACAATATCATTGTCTACAGTCCCTTGGTGGAACAGCACCACAAAGACCTAGAGGCAGTCTTTTCTACCTTGGCACAACACAAACTGTTGGCCAAGCCCTCCAAGTACCAGTTCTTCTGCAAGCAATTACCCTTCCATGGATACATAGTCTCAAAGGACAGCATCAAACCCAACAGTAAAAAGATACAGGCCATATTTAAGATGCCGCCACCCAAGGATAAGTTGGAACTCCACACCTTCTTGGGGATTGTGGTCTATGTACGCTGCTTCATACCTGACTGCAGATTTTTGACTGCCCCTTATCCGCCATAACAAGTGCCAAATCCAAGTTTTTGTGGACCCCCCAATGTGACTCTGTTTTAGACGCCTCAAGGAGAAACTTATGATAGCTCCCATCCTGCAATACCCCAAATGTGACGGGGAATACTGGATGGAACCCGGTGCCTCAGATGCATCCATTGAGGCAGTACTACAAATCAAAAATAATGACGATGACTTCCTGCCTGTAGCTTATGAATTGCAAAAATTGACAGATGGCAAGTGTCAATACCCTATCCACAACAAAAACTGTAGGCTATTGTGCACTGTCTAGTCAAATGGCACTGTTACCTAGAACAGCAGGAAGAATTCACAGCATTAACCAACCACAAGTTGCTCATATATTTCAAAACTCAAGCAAATATGTCTTGCCGCCAAGCCCACTGGATGGAGCTCTTGGAGAGATTCAACATGCTTGTACAGTACAAACCTGGGGCCGAGCTTGCCATGGCAGACGCCCTCTCCCGCCTGTATGTCCATGCCTTGAGAGGGGAAAATGGGCTCAACCCCAACTGGCCTCTCTTAGTACTACAAACAAAAGACAAGGGTTTCCCCCCTGGCACAACTAACATAACAAAGGAAACAGTTATCAAAAACAAACACCTATTTGCTGACGTGTACAGGACCCTGCACAGAAAATTATCTGATGGTACTACCATTCCCTATATCCCCACGCACCAGCAAGTAGACACCATCCTACGTTATCACAGAGACCTTGGACACATCAAGAGTCAAAACTTATATGAGTTCCTTAAGCACAAGTTCTGGTGGCCAACCTTATATTGTGACGTTCAGGAAGTCCTAGACCAATGTGAGGTATGCAAAAAGTTTACCAAAAGCAAAACCCCTCTAAAGTTAATACTACCCATCTGCACACAACTGCCCTTCAAGGTATGGGCCCTCAATGCCATTGGCCCCATACCAGGGAAACACAATGACAAGAAATACATCATCACCGCCATTGATTTTGCTACAAGATGGCTAGTAGCCCAAGCAGTAAAGGCACACACTGGCAATGACGTACAAAGATTTATTGACAAAGAGATAATCAGCAAGTTTGAAAAGCCAGAACTCCTGATAACTGATGAAGGGAAAGGATTGACCTCCAAAACCACCAACTTATACCTCACAAAAAATGGGGTCAAACACACTGTAACAATGCCATACCACCCACAGGCCAATGAACGTATAAAGCATCTAAATGGCAGCCTTGTGCAAGCCTTGTGCAAGCCTTGTGCAAGCCTTGGCCAAGCCACCGCCAGGAGACCTGAAGACTGGTATAAGCAGCTATCAACTGCACTACTTGTAACCAAACTTGTGTGAATAGATCCACTGGAAAAGCCCTTTTTAGTTGGTATACAGCACATAGCCAAATATCATTCAAGCATTGACAGGACCCAAACTTGAAATTCCAAGTAAAGTCCCCCCTTGCTCAGACCCTCAAGTTATAGAGGCTAACAGCAAGCAAGCGGAAAAGAAAAATGAACAACTACAAAAAACCTTTGTCCCTATCCAAGATAGACATGGAGTTGGGGACAAAGTTTGGGTCATGAACGTTGATAAAAGCAAACTACAACCCAAGAAAGCAGGGTCAGCAATCATTGTAAAGATAAACAACAATGACACTTACCTTGTGCAAGGACTTGGGAAACACAGGCAAGACAAGATCATACACCATAATTGCCTGAGACCCTGCAAGGCAAGACAAAAACAACAAGAAACCACCCTGCCTGCCACAGAACAACATTTAGTCCAGTACAGCGCCTGGGCTCCTGATAACCTCCCTGACAACCTACACCCATAGGAGGCCAACCTTAAGTCAGGGGGTGTTGAAACCTCAGGCTTGCCCCACCAGCAAGGTTCCAAACAAGCAGGTTTGTGACCTGCAATCTAATTACCCGGCCATTTGAATCCAGACTAGGAAGTCAACTCAAATTACCAAATCCAACAACATTAACAGATGATGATCCCCTATGGTGGATACCTTGTTTTAGCGCTTGACTCATTACCAGGATCAAGCCACCCCCTTCTTCCATCCAACTGTGTGATCAACAATCATGTTCCTGCTATCCATTGATTCACCATGACTATATAATCACTATCTCACAATAAAGATTATTATCTAGCTTCTAAATATTTTTCTGCTTATAACTCTGCTAAAAAAGCACAGTTACAACACTCAGAAGGACAACTGGTACAATGGGCTATCAAGCTGCAGACTTATGACTTTGAGATAATCCATTGTGTGTGCTCCATGCATCAGAACACTGATTGACTCTCCTGCCTTCCAACCATAGCCTTGATTTCCTCAGAAGCAGACAAGTTTTACAATAAGTTGATGCTGAAGCCAACTATGTGGGGGGAGGAGCCACTCAAGATTCAAAAAATCCTGAAAACTCTTGCAGTGAATACTTGTGTTAAGGATAAGCAGCTTCTCAAGCTGCATAAGGGAAAATGGTTGCCCTACATCCAACTATCCTTACATACTGATGCAGTAGTATCAGCACATTGTATGTGGGTCATTGTAGTATCCAGAAGACGCTGAATCTTTTAAAACAACATTGTTACTGGGAAGAGATGCATTCTGACATAGAAGAAACACTAGCTGCTTGCCACAGCTGTAATATAGAACAACTCAAGGTCTCACACTACCAGCATTGTCTGATCAGACCTAGTTTTGAATTTCACACAGTTTCAATTGATGTAGTTGGACCATTGCCCATCACACCAAGTAAGAATAGTTTTGATAGTGGCCATGGACCAGTTGACTAAGTGGTTTAAGACTAAGGCTATTAAAAATTTGTCTGCCTTAACCATAGCCAAGCTCATACTTGAGAATATCCTCTACAAGCATGGCTGCCCACAGACTTTAATGACAAATAACAGCTTTAACTTCACCAGTTATAAAATACTACAGCTAAATAAGTTAATGGGCATTTATGGCACCCTTTCAACTCCATATCATCATCAGACAAATGGAATGGCAGAGAGAACCAACAAGAGCTTAGTACATGTTGTGTTCTAAGGCGCGGCACAGACACACAACGGGGAATCCTAACCTTAGTATTGGATTTGTACTAAGTCTTGGTTGGATGACAGGGAAGGCTATGCAATTACCTTGAGGCCCTGGAAGAATAATCTCTGCTAGTTGTGGCTAGAGAGAGGCGTGGAAGTACTGGACAACACAAAGACAAAAATGTGAATATAACTTAATTTTATTGGTGGATTAGGAAAAGGAATATATAGTGGTTGTTGATACCACAAAACACTACCAGGACAGTAGGATCACTTGCCACAAGCATATGTGGGGCAAGTGAGATGCACAGTGTCAAGAAACTGAACAATTGTATTTCCTGATTCAGTCATTAACTCATTTTGATAGGCAAAAGCAAGAGATTTGTCTTCAAAATGGCCCACCAAAGGCAAAATTGAAACATGGTGAATAGTGGTACTCACAATATTGCCCTCCCCTAGATTTACTTAGGGGGCAATACTTGCAGAGGAACTTGGCATGCACTCAAGCAAAGGGACAACCACGGATAGGAGCTTTACAGTGTATTCAGACCCTTGTTAAAAGGTCACTTCTAAAGGGCTGATCCACAGAGTGTCCAATTTATGCGCGCACCCACCCACTCTGTGTTGGTAGTAAAGAATATGGTCACCAACATCAAATTCAGGCAAGGGGGAGCGTCCAGCATTATTGGGAGAAAGCTCAATCATCTTATTTTTGTATGCATAAGTGTAGGCAGTGGCCTGTATATCAATTATGCAGTTGACTAGATCCTTGATGTGGTCATCAGGATTCATGGCCTAATCAGAGAAAAGCAGGGGGCCCCCGAGAGCAATGGGGTAGTAGCCTCTTGTCCATACAGCATATCAAAAGGGGAGTACCCAGTGGCACAATGTTTGCTAAGATGATACACAAAGAGAGCAGCAGGTAAGTATAGGTCCCAGTTGGCAGCGTCAGAGAAGGTGAGCTTCCTCATGATGGAGACCAGTGTGGAATTTGCACACTTGACTGTCCTATTGGTAGAAGGGTTTTAGGGGGCACAGAAAGACTGGTGAGACCCCAAAGCTTTGACAACAGAGGTTACTAGCTTGACATTGAAGTTAGTCCCATTATCTGAGAGCAACACTTGAGGACACCCATGGCGGCAGAAAACATCTTGTAACAGGAAAGCAGCAGTTGTCTTAGCCGTGATGTCCTTTGTAGGGTGAGCCTCTACCCACTTGCTGAAGTGATCAACAGCAATCAGGACAAAGCAACACCCAGAACGTGAGCAGGGGAGAGGACCTGCTGCGTCAATGCCAATAGTATGAAAAGCATGTTGAGGGGGAATTAATTTGAATTTGTGAGCAGCAGCTCAAGGCCTCTGCAGCTGGCAGTTGTGGCAACTAGCTATGACGTCTGGGATCAGCAGGCAAAGGTTTTCTCAGAAGTAATTCTTCTGAAGCCAGTCAAAAGTCTTGGCAATGCCTCCATTCCCAGTCTCTTTATGAGCTTGCAACACCAACAAGAGGCAAAGACTGGGTCATACATAAGGTAGATATTGATCTCGTACTTTCTTGAAGAGCTGATTGTTGCATATGAGGGTACCTTTGGATAGCTTGGACAAGGCCAGTTGGACCTCTTCTGTCTTGCTTTCCCAAGAAGAAGGGTATTCAATTAGTTTGTACAACTGGTCAGCCTCTGCAGGATGTAAAGCAAGAATGGGCATTCTGGATAGCCCATCAGCATTCTGATGTTTAATCCCAGGGCAATGGAGCACAGTGAAGTCGTAACCTTGCAGACGTAGGGCCCATCTAGCTAGGCGTCCTTCTGGCTCCTTAAGTTGTTGTAACCATTTAAGCAAATTGTGGTCAGTGACAACTGTGAAATGGGTACCATACATGTAGTGGTGGAACTGTTTGACTTCATGCAACACGGCAAGACACTCCTTCTCTGTGACATTATAATTCTTCACATGCTTGTTTAGCACGCAGGAAGTGTAAGCCACAGGATGGTCTACACCCTTGTTGTCTAGTTGGGCCAGAATAGCCCCTTGAGCAAGATTGCTAGCGTCAGTGTATAGGATGAACTCCTTATCATAGTCAGGATACACTAGTATTGGTGCCTCTTTGAGTTTTTGCTTAAGGGTTTCAAAGGCTTGCTGCTGACTGGCGGTCCATTCAAAAGGGACATTACGTAACAGGTGGACTAGAGGTTCACTAGTATTGGCAAAGTCAGGGATAAACTGTCTGTAGTAGCCCATCATCCCTAGAAAGACTTGTACCTCTTGCAGGTTGGTGGGCAGAAGCATTTTGTTAATGGCTTTAAGCTTCTTAGTCATTAGGCAAATCCCTGTCTGGGTTACTTCATGGCCCAAGAGTTCAAGACGCTCTTTAAAGAAAGCGCACTTGGAAGGTTTTAGTTTGAGGCCAGCCTCTCAAATCTTTATGAACACCTCTTTGAGATGGTCCAGGTGATTGGTAAAGGTAGCGCTGAAAACTTTTATATCATCTAAGTATACTAGGACGCATGACAGCTTCAAGTTGTTGAGGATGGAGTCCATGGCCCTTTGGAAGGTGACCGGGGCATTGCAGAGTCCCTGAGACATGTGAGTATACTCAAACAGCCCTTCAGATGTAATGAGTGCGGATTTTTGGCAATCCTCAGGTAATAGGTCAACTTGCCAGTATCCAGATGCCAGATCCATTGCAGAGATAAACTTAGAGCCTCCAAGACGTCAGAGAGCATCATCTATATGTGGCAGGGGTAAGAATCCTTCTTGGTTAAGAAGTTCAACTGTCAATAGTCTATCACAATGTGGTGACCTCCATCCTTCTTCTTCAAGATGAGCAAAGGTTAGGCCCATGATTTTTGGGAAGGGGCAAGTAACCCAGTGTCTAATACCTGCTTGAGCTATTTAGATACCTAGGCGTCCTCCACACCGCTGCAGCAATATGGTTTAGTACAGAAGGGGGGTGTTGCCAGTGTCAATCTGATGGGTAACGCCTTTGGCTAACCCATAGTTGGTACTGTCCTTAGCAAAGATGTCACAAAATTGGTCTAGAACCTCTTTCTGTTGAACCGGGGACAGCTGTGGAAAGTCTTGCGCAGTGAACAAGGATAGGACTTGGGGTTCATCCTCAGGTAGGTTAAAATCTTGGAATGTTTAAAAGGGATGAAGAGACAGGACATCAGGAGCGCTCAATAACTTGCCATATCCAACAACCTGCCCCCTAGACACGGTCATGGGAGAGCAGTCAGGTTGGCTACCAACAATTGAACAGGGTCCTTATGGGAGACATCTAGGATTCCAGGACAGAGATAAGGTTTGTTGTGTCCTAATGAAAGGGAGAGTACAACTCCAAGAAGGTTTGTTCAGGTATTTCATATGATATCTGGGAGTCTAGGATGGCCTGGGAGCCAGGGGAGATGGTGAGAGTGTACGTGGCTAGGAGAGAGATTCCCTTAGACGCAGGACAAGCCATGGGTGGACATTTCATTTTTGAAGAGTGGGTGTGATATTTGAGGGTGAACCCCCCAGTGAGGTATTCCAAAGCGCACGTCTTTGGGCGCTTCCTGGGAACTTTAACTGGCTCTTCAAAGATCAGAGGGACTTTTTATCCCAGAATAGAGAGGTAACCATCTTTCAAGTTGATTATCCTATTATATTCCCTAAGGAAATGAGTGCCAACTAAAATATTGTAATTCTTGTTTTCCAAGACAACTGCTAGCGCAGCTAGGAGAAGCTTGCCAAACCGCATGGGTAGGGCAGAGTACGCCTCTATGGCGCAGGTCATAGACAGTCCAGCCGTGCCATACAACTGGTGATAATTAAGGTCAGGGGCAAGTCTGAGTTTCTTCACAAGTTTGGAGGAGACAAGTTGACTGGCAAGCCAGTGTCTAAAACAGCCTTGATCTTCACTTTTTGAATGGATATCTCTACTTGAGTGGTAGTGCAACCAAAGGGTGGAAGGACAACCAATATATTTTGAGCCTCTGCTAGTTCCTTATCCCACTTCTCAATCATGCATCTTAATCCCAGGAACTCCTTATAAACAGTCTGGAGGGGGAGCAAAACAGATACATTCCTGAAGACAGCATCAACAACCTTGGCAGCTTCTTCTGATGACTCCACTAGAACAGGGGATCTCTTAGCTTGAGTGAGGTAAGGGCAAGAGACAACTTCTTTGGCTTCAGGCAAAGGCTTAGTGGTAAATGTAGTATTTCCTAAGCGTAAATTATAGGGGACTGTAATGTTTTTGGGAATAGCCAGAACAGAGTACCCATATGCATTGGCGTTGTCTGTATCAGAGTCATCCAGGTAAGAGTTGACAGAGATATTGTGGAACAATAGGAGGATAGGAGGAGCCTCATTATAAGCAGGCTCAGAGTCAGATATAGATGGGGGATTGAAAGAGACTGGGAAGAATTGTCAACTAAGAGCGTCTCTGCCTCTAGGTTGACTGCTCTTTTGGATCAGCTCCTTCAACCTGTAGGTTGGTGCAGACTTGAGAATGGTGACCTATCTGACCACAGTTGTGGTAACCTTGGCATTGAGGAGGATTTTGCGAGTTCATGGTAAGAATGCAAGGACCACAGGAAGATAAACCAGAGTTAGAAGCAGCTCAACTTTCCCTAACAACTGCTCCATAATGGGTAAGGTGCATGTCAGCAACAGCATCTTTATGCTCTTCATAGAGGAAATCATAGATTTATGTGCTTTGAAGTGAAGACACAGAAGCTGGTTAACTTTGAGGGCTTGAGCGCAAGCCATGTAAGCTTCATGGGCTGAAAAATATCTGCTTGTTATCAGTTGCTGTCCTTCCATGTAGAATCTGTCTTCAAACTCAGCTAGTGTCTCTTTAGGCTTGAAAGCAATGTGCATAAAAGTGTCCTTTTTTACTTCCAGGCTAAGGTCACCACCAAACTCGTCAATCAGAAGCTGCTTCATATCTTCCCACATCTCAATGGTGGGTAGTTCAGGCATCACCACCTCCTGGCAAGTTGGGTGTAGACAGGTCAAAATATGTCCCTTCTTAACCTCATCTGATGCTTGTCTCACAGCAGTTTCATAGATAGTTAGGAAAGCTGCAATGGTCAAGGTTTTGGGATCAAAGAGTTGCTTAAAGGTAGGCTTGAAGTGTGCTTCAGGAGTTGGACCACCATTGTTGCTATTGAGTATGTTTATACTCAGGAAAAATTCTGCTTCAGATTCAGAGGGGGCTGTCTAGCCCACAGCTGACAAACACTTTCTTCAAGGGTAGTCAGGGTCTCAATAGCACGGGCACCCGTATTGATGGCTTGAGTGGTCTGTTGTTCAGTAACATCTAGGTGTTGACCTTGGGAGGTCACTACTGTGGAGAGCTCAGCCAGTTGAGAGGTAAGGGATGGCCCCACTGAGAGGCAAGGGGTGAACCTGTTGTTCATGGAGTCAATAAATTCACTCATCTCTTGTACATCTCTATCCAGGTCAGTATGATCCCGCTTCAAATGATCCACCTTGTTAGCTAGGGCAATTAGTTCCCTAGCACATTGGATTTGAGGGGCTCCTGTTAAGCCAGGGCAGCAACCATCTTTGTCAACAACCCCAAATGGACTAGCAACAGTTGCCATCATCTCATGTAAGGCAGCAAGTTCTTGCTGTAGCTCAGCAACTTGAGCAGTCAACTCAAGCACCTGGGGGTCAGGTTGAGGAGCCTCAGTAGGACGTTTGAGACTGCAAGTAGTTGTACGTAGCTCTTGAATAGCATCTTATATTTTCTGCTCTCTATCCACCAATTCATCAGAAGGAGGAGAGGGCAGAACATCTTTCTTGGGCGTAGATAATTCATTCACTTGACTTTGGAGTTTGGCTATAGCAGCAGTGGTGGCAGCTCTCTCTTGACCAAACACTGTACTGAGTTCATTAAGGCGTTTTCAGCAAATTCTGCTACCCGCTGTTGTTGCTCAAATGAATACATGCTGAATGCATTGAGCTGCTGCACAAGTTGTTCAAAGTTGGAGAGATAAGCGTTCAAGGTGGAATCTACTTGAGTTTTCCAGGGTTATTCTAGCTGGTGAAACTTGTGTAGACGCTCCCTGACGTATTTGGGTATGGACTGGCGCATTCTTTTGATAGAATTAACCAAACGGGTCTGGGAGGTAACAGAGTTGCGCTGAATGTCAGATACCAAGGAAAACAGGGAATGGATCCACTGTTGGTAGGCAGCAAACTGGTCCCAGCAATGAGTAACTGCTGCTTGTAGGAGACGAGATTTCTTGGACATGGAGCCCCAACACCTCTGATGATGGGCCAAGGCAGGCTGCACAAAGGACAATAGTAAGTGCTCAGTGGAGCCAGCCGCTAAGAGAAGATGCTGTGGAATTTGAGGAGCCATAATTAATTTGTAGTATTCAGCCCAACTGAACTGAAGCTGAAGGCAAGGGATGGCTCCTTCACGGGCTATCCCAAGGGCTACTGCCATGACTTGTTCTAAGTCAGGGGTACCCATGGGGTAAGCAACTAGGCGAGGACCATTCCTGAGGTTTAGTACAGTAGGGATAATAGGTGGATCAGCAATATCTTCCTCAATAGGAGGGCTAGTAATTTCAGGTGAAGTTGGCTCTTGTATAGGTAGAGGCAAAGGACCTAAAAACGTGGATGGAAAAGGGATAACCAAGGGGCTTACAGCCCCTGTAGTGAGCACCATTTTTGTCATGTTCTGAGGCGTGGCACAGACACACAATGAGGAATCCTAACCTTAGTATTGGATTTGTACTAAGTCTTGGTTGGATGACAGGGAAGGCTATGCAATTACCTTGCAGCCCTGGAAGAATAATCTCTGCTAGTTGTGGCTAGAGAGAGGCGTGGAAGTACTGGACAACACAAAGACAAAAATGTGAATAGAACTTAATTTTATTGGTGGATTAGGAAAAGGAATATATAGTGGTTGTTGATACCACAAAACACTACCAGGATGGTAGGATCACTTGCCACAAGCATGAGTGGGGCAAGTGAGATGCGCAGAGTCAAGAAACCAAACAATTGTATTTCCCAATGCAGAACCAGCCTCATTTTGAAGGGCAAAAGCAAAAGAAAGAGATTTGTCTTCAAAATGGCCCACCAAAGGCAAAATTGACACATGGTGAATAGCGGTATTCACAGCAGTACAGATTCTAAGGAAGCTAAGCCACCAAAACAAAGCAGAATGGACAACATATCTTCTGGCAGCCACCTTTGCGTACAACATTGGATTCCATAGGGTCACCAGGAAAAGTTCTTTCCAGCTCCTTTATGGATGACAACCTAGCCTGCCTCCTCACCTGTACAGTCTATTCAACTCCAGCCAACCCCTCTCCCACAACGCTTATCTGAAGAAATTAGCTCAGACACTGATCAAATTACAGTCTGAAGCATACTCTACTAATCTGGCAACTAAGGAAAAGGACATGGATCATGCAGAAAAGACTTGCCCAGCCCTGAATGTATATGAGATAGGAATCCTGGTATACTTCTACAGCAACCAAGGGTACAGTCATGAAAGCATACTTGCCTTGGTATGGCAAGGCCTGGTCAAAGTTGTCCAGAAAGTGGGAGTAGATAACTACACTCTCAAGGATCTGGAAACAGGTCAGCTGATCACTTGAGTTCATGCGCAGTACATGTGCAAGGCTCCAAGTGGTCAAGCATAAACCCCTTTATGGATAACAACTCAAAAAAGAAAAACCTAATGAAAATAGTCCATGTGTTGTTATCCTATTTGAAACAAGAAAGAAGATAATGCATATAAGGAAAAAAGGAAGATAATTATGTTGCAACACTTTATTAAGGTGCAAGTTCTTCCATTGCTAGATGTAATTGAAGAAGAATTTGTGCAGATGCAGCATATATAAGCCACACAGAAGGCATCCAGCAGAAGGCATACAGAAGGAAGGGGGATGAATCAACTGGTAGGAACCTGACGCAATTCATTCCTATGGAATATGGGAATGCAATTCCTAGGAGGATACAATCCCATAGCAGGCTTTCCCGCTGTGCATACTCTTCTGGTGTTTTATTGCCCACAGAGTACATCATATTGAGTAGCCATTTGAGGTACTCAGACATATGGTGAAGATGTTGGTGGTATACAGACTTTGAACCACACAGGATGAGGTTTCCAATTATTATCATGGATTGTTGGCTTCCTGCATCTCTATAGCTTAGTAGGTCCAGTGTAGTACTCATGGCTCTTCAAAGATGGTATTTGTGACTGTCTGAACCATGCCATAAAAGTACTGGTCCTGCAGCTGACTTAGGATTCATCCAAGCAACAAAGATGGCATTCAACAGCTCTAGTGCACAAGACTTTTGATTGGACGACAAGGTCGAACTATCAAAACTGAATTGGCCAAGCTGGATCTCTGAGTAGTCCATCAGTTTAGAAATTGATACATGTCAGTAAACTGTGTTCCAGACTTCAAGTTTCTGTGTAGAGATCACAAATGGATGCTCTAGAGCGAGCATTAATACCAACCACACTGCAAAGGAACCACACAACTGCAGCCTTATATTGAATCCCAACAAACATGCAGGTCCATATCTACGTACTGCCTGTACTGGTCTTCTTGGATTGCAGCAGTTGTATTTGGGATGTCCTTTGCATTTAGGTCATGGTGTCTTGTGGATGGAGAATTGGGAATAGAGTGCACCGCCTGATAAGGCTGTGTAGATGGCTCCAATTTTCTTCTTGGAGTCACAGTGGATGAGCGCATGATGGTATTTGATGGTGTGCTTGGCTGGTATGCACTACCACTAGAGGAGCTTAGTAGAGCTATGTCAATTTCACCGCCTAGTATCTTGTCAAAGTTATCTTTTTCTTCAGGTTCCAAGATGGGTGACAGGCATGGTGGTTCCTTGGGGCTTTTTATTTTAGAGTTGACATGGTTAGTAGTTACTCTCTGTTGTGGCTAGTCAGTATAGTGCACTACTGGCTTTATTACTTGTTTTAGTCGGTTAACCATAATAAGAGAGAAAGCTATGCTGCCTTAATGTCTAGTTTAGTGGAGGAAAATGTCATAAGGTGGTTAGTATAAACTAGCCATTATTGACGTCAATGGTACCTGACATTAATTAGACTCTAGTTTGAGGCCCCAAATAGACCTGTTGTACAGATGAATAACCAGTTCAGTGAATCAACGGGGTATAACCTCAGAGGGCTATCTAGCCTATCAAACAATTATAATGAATGATGGGCTGAATGCCAATAGGATCCGACATTGAAGCATGATCAGAGTATCAGTGGCTAAATGCAAATTCCAATCCCCTATATAACTCTTCCCTTGTTATTATTAATTAAATATCAATTTTACACTATATACACATTACTCATACTAGGATAGTCTTTAATAAGCACTTAGTTTAGGGCAAAGTATATCACGTCATAATCTGAGTTAAGCTATTATCAAACATCATAGCCTACATTATGCCACTTGGCACAACCACCTGCTGAAAGTTTCTTACCAGGGGTCAGGCCCAAACAGAAATATAGGCTGGAAGATCAGGATACACTTGAATTTATCATGAATATCAAGAAAGATTGTTATATTTGGTCAAAGATGCAGGGATATGCTATAGATAGCTGTATTGAGTAGTTATCAAGAATGTAGTGAGCCATTTTTGAATTTCTCCAGCTGTTGACGTTATATAGGTTGGATAATGTTTACAGTAAAGATTCCTTTATATATAAAAGTAACTTTTTGGTGATGTATCCTATTTATAGGCTTTGTATTGTGAGAGGCTAGCTTTTAAGAATAACATTTTATATGCACCCTGGGAGTGTTATCTCGTATGGGGTTGGCTGAAATATAGGAGTTGAATGAAGGTTTATTGGAGATGGTTTATTTGAGCACTGCGCGGTAGGATCGAGGACCGTTCCTCAGGGTTAAGTTCATGGGGACAGAGGATTGGGATGTGGGTTGCGATGAAGCAGGAAGGAGAGGGGTGGCACGGGGGGTGGTTTGGGCAGCGGGCAGGCGCCGCATGTTGGGATAGAGCTGGCCATCCAATAGGTCGGAGAATGCTGCTCTGGTTTTGGAGAACTGCACCGAACCAATGGTTTTCATTCCCAGCCCCACCAACACATCCCTCTCCATCAGCATCTCCTGGAACACAGACACAAGGCGCAGGGTGAGTTTGGGGACGGTGATCAGCAGACCTCCAAACAGGTTATAGCCCAGTCGACGGAAGGTGAGGTACCGTCCATCCATTTCCACCTCGACCCCCAGAACAGGGACAGCAATGTTTGTGATTCTAAGGGTTAGCGGTGCAAGGAGAGAGGCTTACTGGAGGGCGATAAGGTTTGTGCCTGGGGGGAGGACCCACGTGTATTCAACGTTGCCTTTGACGTTACAGGCGGACATCTGCCAGTCGACGTTGATGAAGCCTTGGCTCAGATCCCCAATGATGCCAAACGAGCCCTTGTCCAGGATGATGTCGGTGGGGCCGCACCCAGCGCATTGGTCGACAATGATGACTTGGACCATCTGGAACATCTCCAGATTCTTGACAATCGCACACTGGCCGCAAGCTAGCGACGAGTTGAAGTGGGAAGGCCCGACAGCGGCGTAGTTGCGGATGGAGTTGTCTTCGAACCTACACTTTGTCGTGCTGAGCGGGTAGTTGTTGTAGCGTGCCTCGCCCTTGATGACGACGCTTGTCGCCGCCATCCTCGCAAACAGGAGTCCTAATTTCATGCTTGGCTTCTCGACAGCGATGGTCTGTTATAGTACGCGCGCCAAAGATCTCCTTCGTTGACGCCTCGGAAAAATCTGACTATTGGCATTTAAGCCGCTCGTTGCCAACTGCCCCATCAAGACTTTCAAGTTAATTGAAGTAAAACTACTTAGTTACATTATGCGACAGTTGAAGACTCCATCTCGATCTTAAGCTCGAAACCAAACGTCTTTCTTGACTCATCTGTATGCTCAGTATAAATAACTACTTTACTATAGGGCTTCTTCGGCCAGCTTCTGGCTCCTTGCCACTTGTATCAAATATTTATTTACCACTGTAAATATTAAATAGTCACGCTTTAGCTGTAGCGGCCTAAAGCCGAAGCATCCCTACTTTACTAGCAAACCCAGTCCCAACTTTTTTTAAAAATAGAACTTTATTAGAGCTCTTTAAGAGCGGCGGTAAACCCAGTCCCAACAGATAACTACAAAAACCCATCCTGATTTCCATCTATTCCTTAGTTAAGCGTTTCTATCAGATTATACACACCTTCTTTAATATAACTTATATATAAAATAAGATATCGATTTAAAAATTGTGACCTACCCTACTTAAAGCCCACCAAACCAGATCAACACCCCATAAAGGGAATCATACCTTCCAAGTTTAATCATTTATACTTTTATCAGTACTAATTACAGCTTAGAGTTAATGTCACTTATCGATAACAATTTATATTGACAAATGGTTAGATTATTCCAAAACCAATCATGTTTTATACAACTTCCAATATAAACTTTCCAAGTGTAACACATTTCAGAAACCAGTAAATTCCATTATTTTCATAGTAAAAGGTGATTGTCCTTTTAGACTCAGTTATAGTGTAGGACGCTGGGTGCATGTTCAAGGAATCATTGATCTTCATTGCCTGAAGTAATAAGGGCCTTCTTTGATCAAATCGCATCTTTTTAAATTGACATACTATGGATTGGAGTTAAAAAAGCTGCTATTATGGATACTCACCCTATTAAAAAACATTTTCCGGGTGCTGGGGGAGCGTTATTGAGCCTACAAACTTTTATTTTGATGTTATTACATATACATTACCAAATCAACAGCCTACCCATATGTTATCCCTCTAAACCATCTCCCCACCAATGATTGACCCCTGAACTTTACAATAATCAAGCCACAACAACTTTATTAAAAAGAAAACATATTTTTCAATAAAATTATACTTCTCTCGTATCCCTCTTGCTTCCCCTTCATAGGTTATCTCATTACCACTGGTATCACCTGGTTCTTACCTTCCCTGGATAAAATCCCAAGCCTAGTTGGACCTCCCACCATTATGCAGGTCTTCAGCCCAACCACATTTTAGATCCCTGGAAAGGCACCTATTCCTCCCATAACATTGAAAAACATGTCTCCACAGGTCACCCTATATTCAAAGAATACTTAATACCCAAGTTATGTGCCAGGGTCATCCAGTAAAGCCATACCCTGAGCCCTAACTCCTCACTCAAAACAGGTAGGCTTGCTTCTTCTAAAAATACTAAATTGAAAAGCTCTTTGGTAAAGAAAAGGGATTTCTTAAACTGGATTTATCACCCTCACAGCCAGACATTGCACTAGCCATATCCCTCATAAAGGGCATCCTTCAGAATCCCAACCAGTAGAATACAACACCCTTCATGATAAAAATTCCAAAAAAACCATTTTTGTATTTTTATTTTTTGATGATATGCTTTTTGGCTTAAAATAACTGGCCTTGATGTCAAAGGCTGGTTTTTTTACCTTTGCAGCATCAAAGGTCTGGGTGTTAGATCAGTTCAGCTATCACCAACCTAGTTCAGCATCCTTACATGGCCTGATCTGATACCAAAGTAATTTCTTAACCATTTGCCTGTTCTGGTATCAAACCAATTTCCACCCAACTTGTCCAACTACCCACTCATCCTGATCCACATCATGTCACTTGATACCAACCACTGATCCCAGTTAGGTACCCGCCACAATATTTCTGGTGATAAAAGCCTGATTTATTATCCAATAAGATCATTCTTCTCTAAAGTATCATTTGAAGCTTCTCCAAAATTTGCCTACTCACACTTGTAGCAGTTACTGTTAGACCACCCCCATGGAACACAAGATGACTGATTGGAACCCACCCATCTTTGCTCAAATATTGAACTAAGCCACATCCCAGGACACCCAGAAGACATAAAACTGAACCCACAATATTGACAAAGACATTCCAAATGGATTCACTGTATTAAAAGGCTTGAGCATGTCCAAGACATACACTAAAATCATTCAGCAAATTTTCCCCTCCAACTTAAAAAGCAGCCAACTTCCAGTAACAGACAGAACACCAAATGCCAAGTACATTGGTGCCAACAGATTCTTTGTAAAAACTAAAGAAAGCATGATTAAACGGCTTTACCACTCAGTTGCCAAGCTATACACCAGCTGTGTTCCACACATAAAAGGGTCCAGGAAGCTAGAAAGACATCTACAGGCCTGCAGCTAGCTGGTTTGCCATCTGGGCAGGCTCTTAACCTGCTCATCAGCTTGACAACTGGGAGTTGCTTAAAGATGAAATCACCCACAACTTCTGTGTCACTGAATCTCTCCAAGACATTACCATACAGCTCAGTAATCTTCCTCAGAAGACTGCTGTCACAGCCTATGCCAATGAATTTGAAGAACTACACCACAAGATATAAGATCCCGCACAAGCTGAAAGCTTGCACACATGGGCCTCCTTCATCAAAAGAATGTAACCCTTGGTTGCTGCCCTCATTTTCCCTGAGGCTAACACCTCCATTCCTGTGCTCATTGCTGAAGCCAAGTGTGCAGAAAAATGTGCCAACATGGAATATGCTGCACACAATGGCAACCTCTCCTCTAAATCTAACATTAGTGGCAGTACAATGGCAACAAGTGCCAAAGAAAAGAGCATATCAATCACAACTCCAATAACAGAAATCACGGTAACTAAAGCCAAAGAAGAAATCTCTCACCCCCCAAAAGAGAGGTCACTGCAGAAGTGAATACTGCTGAAACAGCAACATAATATGGGCCCAATCCCACAAACTCTGACCTTGAAGGACATAACATGGAGGATCAGGGAAAGGAGGAAGAGGAACAGGCCTATTTGCCCCTTCCCCTCCTCAACCTAGCAAAGCGGGCTTCATGTAATAAACTTTGCCTTATGCATCCTAGCTGCCCATGACCTGCTATTTTTTAACCTAAAAATAACAGGCCAAGCCAAGCACTTAGTCTACAAAGGGGCTTAAAAACCAAGGACATACAACACCTTATCTGACCCAGGTGCTCAGCACATTATGGTGAACACCCATCTGTATCTGAATATGGCATGCTGCTGTCAAATCCAACTTTGGATACACCAGCATTTTGTATAAATTATGAGCTCTATTTGAATGTGAAATAACCCCTTCAAAATCCATCTCCAGGGCTTAAAAACGTTATTAAAGGACTTACCATGGCCAAATCAAGCTAGGATTTGTATCTGAAACACCCAGGTCTTCTTGGATAAGCCTGACTGTATGCTGGAAAGCAAAAACCATGTCCATCAAACAAAGTGGAGCCAATTTTAAAATTTTTGAAGAACCTAACCGTCTCATCCTAAGAGATACAGTATTTGTTCAAGTAGCAAGCCAAGAGGACTCAGAACATCTAACCAAGGACAATATTCTACACATGATGGAATAGTCATAAACCAATAGTATACACACATCAGAAATGTGTTATCTGGAGATTATAAAAACCTTAAACAAATATACCCATGTCTTCATAGAAGATCTAAAAGAGCTACCCCTGAAAGGGGCGTCAAAGATGACATTGACTTGTGCAAATCCATGCTTGAATTGGCACCCCTTTACAGACTATCCTCTATGGAAAACAAACATTAAAAGCTCATATTGAAGACAACCTTAAAAAAGAATCCATAAATCCTCAAAATCCCTGTGGGCCAGCAGCTTTACTTTTTAAAAAGACACAGTTTGGCTTGTAACTGGCATCAGAGCCCTTGAAGCAAGCACAGCAAGAAATAAATAGCCTCTCTCTTTAACTGTGTATTTATTTGCAAGTCTCACAGCAGAAAGAATGTTTCTTTAAAATTGACCTCACCTCAGGCTACAACCAAGTAGAGGTAAAAGAAAAGGACATGTCTGTTGTGTTTGGCTCCTGGGGACAACATCCAGGAGGATACAGCAGGAAATCTTTATAAAAAAAGATTTGAGGTTTGAAGCTAGCCTTGGGTTAGCCTTCAAGGCAAAATTAAGGGCACATACCTTAATTTCCTGGAAAACAAGATGTGAAAGTCCTTTTGGCAGAAAGGACAGGAAAAAGCTTGAAGATTGTTATAGCCAATGCAAATGTGGATAAACTTGTCTTTATTAGGAGAAATGATTCTACTTAAATAATAGACAAGGGACGGTGATCACTCATTAGGAAGACAGAGTGGCTGAGGGGGTCACGTTGGGATGAGGTCATACCAGGATCATTCACAGACAGATATGA
>QTSX02001124.1:0-26935 GCA_014839935.2 Entomophthora muscae | reverse complement strand
GCAGAGTTTCTATATCTGTGATTTGAAGTGAATAATATTGTATACTTTCTGGGTTTGGATGATTTTAAAGTTTAATAACTTTTTTTCTCTAATTATGGTTATTGAGATTGAATTTTTCATTTGATTTTAGTTGTGGTGGAGCTTCTTTATTTGGGTTGGTGTTTCCTAGTGTGCTTACTGTACATTAAATTTGGATTCCAGTTCCCGCAATTAATATTTGAGTTTACTAGTGGTATTCAAAAGTGATTTGAAATTTGGTTCTTGGATTTGACAATCCCGCAATTTCAAAAAACATAGTAAACTTAATGAAAATGGGTGATGGATTTGAATGCTTCAAATCTGATTCCAGTTAATTCATTTTGCCCATTAGAAATATGCAGTTTGACTTGAACTTTGCAAAGTGTCTATGAGTTCCCGCATTTTTAAAAATTCAAATAAAAACTCAAAGAATCCAATTTAATTAAAAAAAGGCTATCCCGCAAAAGTGATTCAAAATTTGGACCAAGGATTTGACAATCCCGCATTTTTACGTTCAGGTTCTGAATTTACAGTATCAAACCATGAGATTTTTCATTGGATTTTTATTTTCTAGATTTTTGTCCTAAATGAGGTTTACTCTTGATCACTAGAAGCCATGCAAATGTATTTTGAATGAACTCTAGTGACCAAGTGTCTAATAGTAGTTTTTTTAATGTGTAGCTATCAGGACCTACTTTCTGTATGACATTAACAGGTTCATTCCAAAGCAAGTTTGCTTTCAAATTCATATATTCTGTTGGAATAAAAGTAAATCAAGTCTTCAATCTTATAGCTGGTAAAGAGAGGACAGTTAGCTTGAGTGTGCTCTACATTCTTCTGCCTGGCATTAAGATTGACTATATAGGCTTCATCCTGTATTTTAATCAAGGTCTGGGCCAGCTTCTGGAGGTAATCATCCAGGTTGACAGAAGGGTTGGATTTCACCAAGAAGTAAAATTGGGGAGGCAGTCTGGGCTGACGTCTTTACAAGATCCAAAAGGGGATTTTACCTGTTAGCCTATGATAACTAATTAGCATATATAAAAATGAGTCTGTCTATCTGTAATATCACCTCAAGTGGGCTTAAGCCGTAAGGGATTTGACTTAATTAATTTTTAATTAAATTTGATTTTAAAAGTTGATTGTTAAGCCAAAAGCTCAATTTGGCTCATCCTTACATTCAATCCCTTACATGAATCTTTGAAAGTACACAGATTGAATTCAGTGAAGTGTGGTCTAAATCATGTTGAACTGAAATATAAGCCACTCAAACTTTAATAAATTTGTATTTGATTACTTGAATTTTAAATTAGTAGCTAACCCCATTCAACCATATCAAAGTGGCTTATCTGTATAGATTACCTGACTCTAGAATGGGTGGATTAAAATTAGAAAGAAAGCAGCAATTGTTTAAGGTCTTTTTATATGATTGGATGTTTAAACTCTGATGATGATTGAATTGACCAATGAAAAGAGAGCTTGATCAGTTTTAAATATATTAAATTGAAAAATATACATAAATTTTAGTTTAAGTAAAGGATGGTTGGCTTGGAAATTTTGAATCTATCTATTCCAAAGTGAAATAATATAATATTTCACTTGGATGTATCAGCTGATTCAAGTGGCTGCATATTGTTTCAGAGTGTCAGAAAATTGTGGACTGTGGTATTTTATTATCTGCCAGATGATATCCTAAGTCTTCTAACATTAGGAAAGTACAGAGAACCTGTGACTTTGGCATAATCTTTGGCCCAGAATATTTATTGCCATCAGAAGTAGAAAGTCTGACAGGGCCCAAGGCCCAGAAAATTTGGGACAGTTCTTTCTACTTCTGGATATAGGTTCATAACTAGTTATCTCTATATTTTACTATAAATAATTATACTGTATGACAACAGGATTATCTTTTGTTCTCCACTTAAAGCCTAGCAGAGGATCACATTAAGGAAATAAGACTTGGATCAATCATCAAGTTGTTAAGGAATCATCAGTCTTTTATTCTAATGGACTGGCTTTAAGGCAGCCCACCTGCCCAAGTTTTATCTGAGTTAGCTCACAATGCTAAAAAAGACTGAAATAGCATTAGGTCTGCATGGCAGGAGGCCCATCCTTTTTGGGGTAGTTTTAACGGAAGGTTAACTTGACATCTTCCACAGATCAGTATCCTTTCTTGTCAGGATTGACAATTCTTCCCCTCTAGAAACCCGGGCCTGGGAGCAGAAATCAAACCCTGAGCCTGGATTCCTTTGGGCCTCTGGGCCTGTGGACCGCAGGACCGCCCGCCCGCGTTTTTCTGGGATCAAGCCCTCACAAGCTGATACCAAGTGTATTGACCCATGCGGTAAAAAGAGACAAACCAAATAAATCATTGCGCCAAATGGAGGATTAATCACAGCGCCTAATGGAGGCACTGATTTGGCAACTATTAGCTTCATAAACTCAAAGTCTACACCAGCAACTAATCAAGAGTCAACCCAGGAAAGAGGCACGGGCCCGCAACCTGGTCTCATGACCTCAACACTAAAGCAAGATAATCAGGCAGCCAAATTGAGATTCCTGACCAATGAAAGAACTTCCGGGTCAAGTGCCATTTTGCTGCCTTTGGACCCAAGCACCCAGTTCTCCTGGCCCTGGCCTTTCCAATGCCCCGATGAACCCCCCATGGAAAATGTTAAGTTTGGAGGGGGGTACTATATAGACCCAAGGACCCTGCGCTCCAAACTTATCACCATTTTTGAATAAAGGTTATGTTAATTTGGCTCATACAGCTATTGCCTTATTTTGTATTTGCTGTCTACCAATTCAGTTCGAGATCTCCTGGCCCTCCTGGTCCTCCTGTCAGAGAACCAATCCTGACTGGCCAGCTTGCTAGTGTCTGGGAACTGGCAGGTTACAGACTGGGTGGGCAGGGCCCACCAAAGGATTGGTGCTAACTTAATGAGGTAGGACATTGACTTGCCCAACCACAACCACGGACCAGCGGCGGGAACAATAGTATCTATTACTCCCGTGAGAGTTATATATATGATTCCAAAAAGCTTGTTGGTATGGTCTAGTGGGAGTTTAGCGGCGGAGGCAGGCATTGGCTTGGGGGTGACAGGTGGCTCCATGTCTATTTGGTAGGCAGGGAAGAAGTTGTATTTATCTCTGAACAGGCCAGGTTTGGTAATGTACCAAGGGCCTTCTCGGTTGTATCTGGTTCTCTCAGTGATTCCGGTCAAGGGGTCCCAGGCTAGTAGGTTGTTGGCGGTATAGTCTCTGTACTCGGGCTTTAGGGGATACTCTGTGAAATGGACGGGGCCAAAGGGAGCACCTGGCGGGCAGTACATAGCCAGTGGGTTGGCAGGTGGATCAGATGATCTTTGAGCAAACTGGCAGATTACAAGGATAAAATACGGCAAGAATTGGGGAAACCAATATCTCATAATCTTTATTTAAGAATGACAATGGGGTTTTGGTCTTGGCCTGGCAGGTATTTATCCCTCACTTCCAGGCTTCACTTCTTGGTTGGGTTTTCTGGACTCAGGCGGGTTGGCATCAGGTTTAAATTCACTGCCACCTCTGGCTTTGGATTGCTCAATTTTCCCTTGTCATACCACAAAAGGTTCTAAAACGCCCGCCAAACCCCTTAATTCTTTAAATGATTTAGCTCACACAGTAGATGAGAGGTTTGTGCTGGCCTACCCTGCGGAACCTCTGTGTTTGGTTGTTTCCTCCTGGGAAGAAACACTGGTTAATTTGGACTACTTATTAGCTTGGTATTGCCCACTTCTAAAAACCATTAGAGCTGGCCAATCAGAGGCCGCCACATTGGCACTGAGCAACACAAGTGAATTCCAAATGACCAGTGCCTCTTCCAGCCAATCAGATCTGACCGCGGAAATTGGAATGAAACCCTCCAGTCCCCCTGCCCCTGCCTAGCAAAGTTTTGCATCCAGCCAATTAGATTTGGTTACACTGTCACGTGACCCAACTTATTTGCAGCCCATCTCTTTTATGCAAGCAAGGGGACTTCTAGTCCCCTGCTTGTCTATTTTCCAATAATATTAAAGTTTGGAGCTATTCTGCACTTTATTTTTATATTTGTGTTTATTTGGAACCCAGTTTTGAGTTCCTATAGCCTAAAGATTAGGGTGTTAGTTTCTGTTCCAAGCTTACCTTCTGCCAGCCGGTTTTGAACCCGGCTCCTCTTCTGGTTCATTATACTAGTATTGGTTCATCTAGTAGTTGCCTTTCCCGTTCTTGCTTTTGAAACAGAGTTCAAAAACTCAAATTTTTCAATTGATTTTCCTTATAATACCTATTATTATTTTGAATTTTCTATTAAAATCATTGATTTTGAACCTGCTCTTGCTTGCCGTTCTTCCCAAACCTCTTGCAATCATTGTAAAGCCCTCTGGACCTGTTCTGCTACAGTTTGGGTCTATTTTGATAAGTATACCCTATCAGCCCTTGTTCTGCCTTATTTTTATCTGAAAAATATACTGTCCTACTCCAAATTTTGTGAGGAACATTCCTATGATACTCCCAGCTCTCAAATTTGTGGTATTTTCCTTGGCTCTGTTCTTGCTGCTTCTGTGGTCCACCTTCCCTGATTTATAGGGGAAAATCTCTTTGTCGGCCTTTCTGGTAGGTAGAGACCCGGCCAGTCTCTGGGACCTCCCCAGCAGTCTTCTCTTTTCTGGAGAGGCTGTGGTCAAGAGCCTGATGTGTGATGATTTGGACTTGGACACTGTGGACCTTACTTTACCTGTTTCTGAAGAAGTAGTGCCTCCCATGCCTTCCCTCCCCAACGTGGTCCAGAGGCATGCAGTACCCCCTGGGCCCTCCAAGGTGTCCTCTCCCGCTCCTACCTGCACTCCCTGGTTGCTCACTGGCCTGATACTGATGGGTTTGAATGCCTACTTCCCTCAGTTGTCCCCAGTATCCTCCCTGTGGTCCCCGCTCTGAGCGGCCATCCCAGTTCTGCACTGGATGGCATCCTGGTGGTTTGTTACACCAGGATGAGAGCCAAACTTGGTTAGTTTAGCCCCCCTCTCTCACATTGGGTGTCTCAGATGGCAGTGTGATGCTCAGCACTGGCGGTCTGCCACTGGCTGCTTCGGGGTGAGAAGACTTTAAATTCTTCTGTTTATTGATTCAAATGTTGGGTGCCTCTTTGGGTTCAGTGCCTTCCTCGGGACTTTGGGAGAGTTCAGAATAATTCCTGGGGAGATTTGTCTATATCACCAGGCAAACTGCTGGTGTCAGGCGTTGGCACCTCAGGGAAATTCTTGGCATCTTGCACTGGCGGTTTGCTTGCAGAATCCTGCAGGACAGCTAAGGGTTTGGGTCCTGGCGGGCTGGTAGCAACTATGAGCCTGGCGGTCTGTGAAGGGTTTTGTCCAGGGTTTGACTCTGGTTCTGTATTTTGAGATTTAGGAGCATCCAAATTGTCATTCCTGACACCTCCTGCCCTGCTGCCTGCTGTTTTCTGTCCTCCTGGAGCATCCTTTGGACACGTCTACTTTACCGACTAAACTCTGAAGTCTGAATACAAAGAATACACCCTGGAAAAGATACTCAAACTCAATCCCCTGGCCCGCATACAATTTGCAGTTAGATACAACCGGCAAGGCCTGTGGATATTTTCAACACCCAAGTTATTCAGAGGGAAATTTAACTATCTCCCTGCCTATGACCTATCCATGAAACCACCTGTGACCCCAAAACCTATGCCCGTTTCCGCTCCCAACCTCCCAACTGACCATCCTGGCAAGCTGTTTGGAATTGTGTACATCATTCTCACAGGAGTGATTGACACTATAATCCTGGCTGCCAGCCCGTGTTCTTGGGTGGGAAGTCTGCCTCATACCTTTTAAAGTTAGCTCCCCTCTTGTGGTGGGCATTGCCTGCAAAAAGCCTGGCCTGAGTTACCCCTGAAAACGACAGACTGGCCGCCCAAGACTGGATCCCTGAAATTTCTGTCTTCCTGGGCCACTTCCAGGGCTAGCTAGCCAGCATTTGGCTACTAGTTCACGGAGATGATTGTTTCACTAAATCAGAGCAACTCTAATACAATAGGCTCAAAGCCTTTTATCTTAGAGTGGTTGGCCTGACGGTCCAGTTTATGTTGGACTCTTCTAGATGTAATGCAGATGATGGTTTATATGACAGCCCTCTTCTTCTAGGATTTATTTAAAGTTTTAGAATAGTAATTATTATGGGAAGCATGTTTGAGGTAGTGGTTGAGGTGGATTAATTAATGAGCAGTAATTGCATACTGTAAATTCAGAACCTAAAGGTAAAAATGCGGGATTGTCAAATTGTTTTTGCATGAACTCACCAACTTACTGAAATACTTTTCATCCTTTTATATAAAAAAACTTGTTTTGAGATGAAAATTACTTCATTAAGTTGGTGAGTTCACGCAAAAACAACTTGACAATCCCGCATTTTTACCTTTAGGTTCTGAATTTACAGTATACCATTAATTAATTGTAATGCATGAGTATGTTGATGCCAGGATATGATTTGATCACTGATCCCACAAACCCATGGCCTGCATTATTTTGTTGAAACTCTTCTTAAGAGCAATTAACTGCTGGTCTGCGTTATTTTATTGAAACTGTTAATTAGTCAATATCCAGAAATCCTGATACAGAGTAAACCTTGCTTGCCACAGCTTTATCCCCAAAGAACATCAGTGGAGTAAACTGGCTATGATAAAATTATGTTTCAATATAATGATTTTCATGAAATTTAGAGGATGTAGATCAATTTTTCAGATGATTCTGATCAAATGGTACCAAATATGATGGCTCTAGCTACTCTAGATGCAGAGATATATAGTTAAGTGCTGGAATTGGGTTCACGTCATAATCAAAGGCTCAGACTCGATTTGATATTATCTAAATTTACTTTTAATACACACTAAAAAAACTAAAATCAATGTATCTCAGTGAATACTAAGCTGATTTTGATGTCCAATAGCTTATTTTACAGCTGCAGATCAGCTCTACATTTTGAAGGAATTTAAAAATCAATTACCAAATTTAAAATAATTAGTTTAGCCTTACTAAACTTAATAGTGATACTATACTTATTTAGGTTTAGTTTTTATTTATACTTGAAATATACAATTCTAATTTTAAATTTAAATAAATATAATTGAAACTACCTTTTAATAAAGCAATTAAATAAAATTTTACTTAACATGTGATAAGTAATCCAAGCCTAAAAATACAATAAAATATATTTAATTGATTTATTAAACCAACTTTAATTCTGTCCTTGGATGGGGCAACCACCTAGTCTTCATGAATCATCAATGTAGGATCCATGTCTTGCGGATTGAGTCATGTTGACCTTGACTCAATACAAAAATATTTAAATTCTAAATTAAAAAGCGAATTTATTTCAAATCGGTTGAGAATCAAAACCCGACTCAATGCCCATTTGATAAATTACAATTTTTAAATACCTCGTTTCCCCAAAGAAATATAGCACCCCATTTCCTAAGGTATTATGACCTTTTATTATTTCTTTGTAACTTTGAGATAAAGTCTCTTTGGTAGTTAAGATGACTAAATATTCCGTAAAACCAGCTAATGTAGAGAAAGGTAAGTTCTATAACAATATAGAAACTGAATAATTTAGCTGCTAAAACTAGCGGTAACAACCTTCGTGTTCACTTCAAGGTAGTGAATTATTCATTTTAAAAATTAAAAAAGTCTAGAACACTTTTGAAGCTGCTGCCGTTCTTCGTGGAATGAACCTTATCAAGGCCGTTAAGTACCTCGATGATGTCATTGAACACAAACGTTGCGTTCCCTTTCGCCGGTTCCATGGCGGTGTAGGTCGCTGTGCCCAAGCTAAGGAATTCGGAACTACTCAAGGTCGTTGGCCCGTAAAGAGCGCTAAGATTCTGAAGGATCTCCTGACTAACTTGGCTGCTAATGCTGAAAACAAAAACTTGGACAAAGAACTCCTCAAGATCAAGCATATTCAGGTCAACCAAGCTCCTCATCAACGCAGACGTACCTACCGTGCTCATGGACGTGTCAATCGTAAGTCATAACTGATTTATTTTCTAACGTATAAAGCCTTCATGTCCTCTCCCTGCCACATTGAAATAATTGCTGTTGAGGTCCCTAAAATTGTTGAGGCTTCTCCCAAGGACAAAGTTAAGGCTAAATTGCCTCTTCGCGTTCTTGGACGCATGGCTGCCACCAGAGCTTAAAATAAATATTCCGAAGCTAAAATATTTTTTTAAAAAATAAAATATAAGATTTATGTAAAAAACATCATCTACATTACTCTATACATGATGTTGAAAAAGTACTTGCTTAGAATCTTTCTCATTGTGGCGGAAGTTATTTTTTTGTTTAGAATTCTTAAATAATTGTAGTACATTTTTTTACCAGATCTTTAGTTAAAAACTTTTTCCTATTAAATTTAAGCAATATTTTTTGGATAAATAGATTACTAATTCTATCTTTGAATATTTTGTAAAATTCTAAAATATATTACATTCTTATAAAAGCAATCTTTTGGAAGGCTACTAAAAATTATTAAAAGCTAGAACATACAAAAGTGCACTTAAACTTTTTTGGTTATAAATTTTTTTTATAAAATTGTTATGCTTTTTATACATATAAATCAATACAAATAACTCTTTTGTTGGAAATTAAAAATGATGTTATAATTTTTGGTGTTTAAAAAGGTAAATAAAGAAGTTGGAGTATAATTGCTTTTGAGCTTCATTAAATATTGCCAATAAAATAAAAAGTAAATATGATAAGAAATATGATAACAACCTTATAATAAGTATATTAATAAGAAAATAGGGTAACCAATGAGAAACAATAATTTTATTTGGTGAGAGAGGAGCATTTTACAAGTTGGATTGTAGCATAAAGGATCTATATACAGTGCTATTTGGAAGAGTTATCAAGATATCATGATTTCTTGGTGGTTCTATCAGCATTAGTAGTGGCTACAGGCAAAGGCATGGCCTACCAGATAATGGGGCCTAACTTAACCAAATATGAGATGGCATTTCCTGCAAATGACTAAGAGGCGGATAATGGCAAGGTATAGCCAATTAATCTGATGAGGGCTAGGTAAAACACAGCAAGAAATATATTGTTCTGGTCTGTGGGTCTGCAAGGAGTGGTTATATTAGTTTAGAGATAATTGATGGCTCCATTGAAACCAGATAGACAGAGCAGTTGTTATACAGATCTCTGAAGATAATAGAGTCAATAGTAATCAGTTGATTGTCACTTACAAGATGGTAAAGTTCTTCTATACTTCAAGGACTGATATATCAAATAAGATCATTGTGGGTTCACTGTTTATGATCTAGATTGGCAGGTACTTGGTGAATTAGGCTGGCCAAAGAGGGCTTCAGGTAAGCAGTAGTAGTCAGGATGAGCTTTTGCATGGTCTTGGGTTGTGAAGGTTGGTGTGAGTGTAATACCCAAGTAAATGTGGGATTACTTTAGTGGTGTAGAAAAGCACATTCACTAATCAAAATCTGGTTGCTATTATAAAGATGTGGTTGTTATAGAAGTAACAGATTTGAGCCCCAGGCGGGATTTGAACCCGCGTCACACCACCAGGTGGGGTGAGCAGGTGGCAAAAAATTTTCTGCACCTGGATTTGCTTCAAAAAGCAAAAATCCAGGTGCAAGAACCATTCCTGCCCTGGCTACAGCTGTGGGGCCTGTTCTGGGCCCCAAAAGCTACACTCAAGCCTTGGTGGGTTTGGCTGGGCCTGGGCAGGCTAATTTTAGTTGCCCAGTGCTCTCAGTTCAAACCCATCCTTCATTTAGTAATTTGGAGTTCCCAATTGGAAACCTTTTTTAATCAAGTTCTTTCATCTCAAGAATGCCTGTCAAGCCAGTCTCAGAATGGTGATCAAATTGGAAACCCCCCATGACTCCTGCAGCCAACCCTGCCAAAACAATGACTAGCCAGGCCAAGATGGGCCACCAACAAGCCAAGCAACTGTTCCTAAAGATCCCAAAAATGACCATGAAGCAGCCAACCAAACAGCAGAACCTGAGATGTCAAGCCTTGCCACCCAGATAGAACCAGAAGAATGCCCAGAGGAACTTGCATGTGAGCAAGTATATAAATCAGAAGCACTTGAAAAAGTTTTGTATCATCATCCTTACCAAATAAAGTTGTTATGAACCTTTGGTTCACCAATCTGTTTTCATACATATTTTTGATACTCTTTCATCTGCAATCACCAAAGCACCAGTACCCACCCTCAGGGATTGATAGCCAAGCATCAGTTGACAAAACCAAAGCCTTCAACTACTATTGCTCTCCTGACGCTCCATTTGGCCCTGTGCACTTCACTGAGTATCCTCACAATCCTGATCACAAACTCTGGACCTTGGAAGACTTACAGTGGTACACCTGCCCAGACGCTCTCAAGGATTCATACCAAATTGTCTGTGACGGTAGAGAAATCACTATATACCCTTTGATCTCCAACGGGAAATACAACAACCCTGCCACCTACTTGATCCCAATGAAACCACCCCCAACACCCAAAATGACCAGCTCAACCCCACCCACTTCCAATGCCACTGATCAGAGTAGTCAATTCCTGGGAGTGATATACCTGGCACTCACAGGATTGATTGATTCTGCCTTGCCAGCAGCTGGACCCTGGGCTGTGGCTGGGAAGGCCCTTTCTTATCTGATAAAGTTAGGTCCCATTATCTGGTGAGCCATGCCGGTACCTGCCTCAACCCCTCTCTCACCTGCAGGAGCATCACAGTACTCCTGGTATCCTGACAGTGGTAGACAGTCATAAACTAGCAGAACACCTTGGTGTGAACATTGTATCAGATGAAGTTTTCTGTAAAGTGTTACAAATTCTGATATTCATGCATTATCAATTTTGCCTTTGATGAATGCCATGTTCTGAGGCGCAGCACAGACACACAACAGGAAATTCTAACCTTAGGATTGGATTTGTACTAAGTCTCAGTTAGTTGCAGGAAAGGCTATTGGATTACCTTGTGGCACTGATTGAATAATCTCTACTAGTGGTGACTAGAGAGAGGCACCAAAGTACTGGGAAACACAAAGAAAAAAATGTGAATCAAACTTAATTTTTATTGGTGATTAAGAAATAAAATATATAGTGGTTTACAACACCACAAAAAATACCAGGACAGTAGGATCACTTGCCACAAGCACAAGTGGGGCAAGTGAGTTGCGCAGAATCAGGAAACTGAACAATTGTATTTCCCAGTTCAGATACAGACTCATTTTGAGGGGCAAAAGCAAAAGAGAGAGATTTTTCCTCAAAATAACCCATTAAAGGCAAAATTGAAATAGTGTGAATAGCAGCATTCACAACATTTCCCCCTTCTAGATTGGCCTTAAGGGGATAGTACTTGCAGAGAAACTTAGCATGCACTTGGGCAAACAAACAACCACTAGAGAGGATTTTCACAGTGTACTCTGACCCTTGTTTGAATATCACTTCTAAAGGCCCAACCCACACATGTCTAGCTTGTGAGCGCGTTTTTCTACTATATGCTGATAGTAGAGAACATGATCCCCAATGTTGAACTCAGGCAAGGAAGAGCATCCAGCATTGTCAGAAGAGAACTCAAGCATCTTGGTCTTATACACAGAAGTATACACAATAGCCTGTATATCAATTATGCGGTTGAATAAGTCTTTGATGTGAGAGTCAGGGTTCATGGCCTTATCAGAAGAGAGTAGGGGCCCCCTAGGAGCAACAAGTTAGTGGCCTTGCGCTCATACAGTATTGTAAAGGGGGAATACCCAGTGACACAGTGTTTGCTGATGCAATAGGAAAATAGAGCAGCGGGTAAGTATAGATTCCAGTTGGCAGCATCAGAATAAGTGAGCTTTCTCATGATGGAAACCAAGGTCAAATTAGCACGCTTAACAGCCCCGTTAGTGGAAGGATTATAGAGGGCTGAGAAGGATTGATGAGACCCAAGAGCCTCAAAAACAGAAGTCACCAGCTTAGCATTAAAGTTAGATCCATTGTCAGAAAACAACACTTGGGGGCACCCATGGCAGTAGAATATATATTGCAAAAAAGGCCGCAGTTGTCTTAGCAGTGATATCCTTAGTGGGACAAGCTTCTACCCATTTGCTGAAATGATCAACTAGAATCAGGATGAAGCTGAAGCCTGAGCAAGAGTGAGGTAGAGGTCCTACAGCATCAATGCTGACTGTGTAGAAGGCATGCTATGGGGTGACTAATTTGAACTCATGAGAGGAAGCTCAAGGTTGCTGGAGTTGACAGTCATGACAACTGGCAATGACATCTGGGATCAGTAGGCAGAGGTTCTTCCAGAAATAATTCTTCTGGAGCCAGTCATAGGTCTTGGCAATTCCTCCATGTCCAGTTTCTTTATGAGCTTGAAGCACCAACAAAAGACAGAGGCTAGGGTGTACATAGGGCAGGTACTGATCATGTACCTTTTTGAAGAGTTGATTGTCACAAATGAGAGTATTTTCAGATAACTTAGACAGGGAAGAACAAATTTCTTCAGTCTTGTTTTCCCAAGAAGAGGGATACCCAATGAGCTTGTATAACCAATCAGCCTCAGCCAGGTGTAGAACAAGGATAGGCATTCTGGGCAGCCTATCATCATTTTGGTGTTAGATCCTGGGACAGTAGAGCACTGTGAAGTTGTAGCCTTGCAATCAAAGGGCTCATCTAGCTAGCTGTCCTTCTGGTTCTTTGAGCTGCTGCAGCCACTTGTGCAAGGCATGGTCAGTGATCACAGTGAAATGGGTACCATAAACATAATGGCAGAATTGGTTGACCACATGCAGTATGTCGTGTTCTGAGGCGCAGCACAGACACACAACGGGGAATCCTAGCCTTAGGATTGGATTTGTACTAAGACTTGGTTAGATGGCAGGGAAGGCTATTGGATTACCTTGTGGCACTGATTGAATAATCTCTGCTAGGCGTGGCTAGAGAGAGGCGCGGAAGTACAGAAGACACAAAGACAAAAAATGTGAATAGAACTTAATTTTATTGGTAGAATAGAAAATGGATTATATAGTGGTTAGGAATACCACAAAACACTACCAGGACGGTAGGATCACTTGCCACAAGCATGAGTGGGGCGAGTGAGTTGCGCAGAGTCAGGAAACCAAACAATCATATTTCCTGAAGCAGAAGCCAGTTCATTTCAAGAGTCAAAAGCAAAAGTGAGAGATTCGTCCTCAAAATGACCCAGCAAAGGCAAAATTGAAACATGGTGAATGCTGTTATTCACAACATTGCCCCCCTCTAGATTGGCCTTTGGGGGGTGATACTTGCGGAGGAACTTGGCGTGTACACAGGCAAAGGGGCGACCACTGGAGAGGAGCTTTACAGTGTACTCAGACCCTTGTTTGAAAGTCACCTCTAAAGGATCAATCCATAGGGAGTCTAGTTTGTGCGCGCGCCCACCCACACAGTGTTGATAGTATAGGATATGGTCACTAACAGTAAACTCAGGCAAGGGGGAGCACCCAGCGTTGTCAGGAGAGAGCTTGAGTGTCTTAGTCTTATAGGCAGAAGTGTAGGCAGTGGCCTGTATATCAATGATGCGGTTGACTAAGTCTTTGATGTGGTTGTCAGGGTTCATGGCCTTATCAGAGGAGATTAGGGGAACCCCCAAGAGTGATGGAGTGGTGGCTTCACGCCCATACAACATGGCAAAGGGGGAGTACCCTGTGATCCAATGCTTGATCAGACAATAGGCAAAGAGGGCAGCAGGTAAGTATAGATCCCAATTAGCGGCGTCAGAGTAGGTGAGTTTCCTCATGATAGAAACCAGTGTCAAGTTGGCACACTCAACTGCCCCATTAGTAGAAGGATTATAGGGGGCAGAGAAAGACTGGTGAGTTCCTAGAGCTTCAAAAACAGAGGTTATGAGTTTGGCGTTGAAGTTGGTCCCGTTGACTGATAACAGCACTTGAGGGCAGCCATGGCAGTAGAAAACATCCTGCAGCAGGAAGGCAGCAGTAGTCTTAGCAGTGATGTCTTTAGTGGGGCGAGCTTCTACCCACTTGCTGAAGTGGTCAACGGCAATCAGGATGAAGTGGCATCTGGAGCGTGAGCGGGGGAGAGGACCTACAGCATCAATGCTGACAGTATGAAATGCGTGTTGAGGGGGAACCAATTTGAACTTGTGAGAAGCAGCTCAGGGCCTCTGGAGTTGGCAGTCATGGCAACTAGCTATGACATCTGGGATCAACAGGCAAAGATTCTTCCAGAAGTAATTCTTCTGAATCCAGTCAAAGGTCTTGGCAATACCTCCATGGCCAGTCTCTTTATGAGCTTATGACACCAAGGAGAGGCAAAGACTGGGGCGCACATATGACAGGTATTGATCCCGCACCTTCTTGAAGAGTTGGTTGTTGCGTATGAGGGTATCTTCAGACAATTTAGACAAGGCAAGTCAAACCTCTTATGTCTCACTTTCCCAGGAAGAAGGGTAGCCAATTAGCTCGTACAGGCAGTCTGCCTTAGCAGGATGTAGGGCAAGGATGGGCATTTGGGATAGCCTGTCAGCATTCTGATGTTGAATCCCAGGGCAATGGAGCACAGTGAAGTCATAACCTTGCAGGTGGGGAGCCCATCTGGCTAAGCGTCCTTCAGGCTCCTTAAGTTGTTGTAACCATTTGAGCAAAGCGTGGTCAGTGACAACAGTGAAATGGGTATCATACACATAGTGGCGGAATTGTTTGGCTGCATGCAGCACAGCGAGGCATTCCTTCTCTGTAACGCTATAATTCTTTTCATGCTTATTTAGCACACGGGAAGTATAGAATACAGGGTGGTCCACACCTTCATTGTTGAGCTGAGCCAAGATAGCCCCAATAGCAAGGTCACTAGCATCAGTGTACAAGATGAATTCCTTATCATAATCAGGGTACACTAAAATGGGTGCTTCTTTGAGTTTCTGCTTTAGAGTCTCAAAGGCTTGCTGTTGACTGGCAGTCCATTTGAAAGGGACATTACACAATAGTTGGACCAGGGGTTCACTAGTATCAGCAAAATCAGGGATGAATTGTCTATAGTAACCCATCATTCCCAGAAAGACTTGTACTTCTCAGAGGTTGGTGAGAGGAAGCATTTTGTCAATGGCTTCAACCTTCTTGGTCATTGGACAAATTCCTGTTTGGGTTACTTCATGGCCCAGGAATTCAAGGCACTCTTTGAAAAAAGCACACTTAGAAGGCTTTAACTTGAGGCCAGCTTCTTGGATCTTTATGAACACCTCTTTAAGATGGGCTAGGTGATCAGTGAAAGTTGCGCTGAAGACTGTTATATCATCTAGATAGACTAAGACACACGACAACTTCAAGTCACGCAGGATGGAGTCCATGGCCCTCTGGAAAGTTGCCAGGGCATTACAGAGCCCTTGCAGCATGCAAGTAGGTTCAAACAATCCTTCTGATGTGATGAGTGCAGCCTTCTGACGGTCTTCAGGAGAGAGGTCAACTTTCCAGTAGCCAGACGCCAAATCCATGGCAGAGAAAAACAGAACCTCCAAGGCGTCAAAGGGCGTCATCAATGCATAGTAAGGGATAGGAATCTTTCTTGGTTAGAGAATTCAACCTTCAATAGTCCATCACAATCTGGTGTCCACCATCCTTTTTCTTTAAGATGAGCAGGGAGGAAGCCCAGGGACTTTGAGAGGGAGCTAGCAGTCCAGCATCCAGTAGTTGTTTGAGCTCCTTAGAAGCCTGCACATCTTCCACTTGGCTGCGGCGGTATGGCTTGGCACAAAAGGGGGTAGCATCTCCTGTGTCAATCTGATGTATCACACCTTTGGTTAGCCCATAATCAGTACTATCTTTAGCAAAGATGTCTGAGAAATGGTCTAGTAAATCAAGCACCTCTTTTTGTTGGACCGGGGACAACTGAGGGAAGTCTTGGGCAGTGAACAGAGATAGGACTTGAGGCTTGTCTTTGGGTAGATTAAAGTCTTGAAACGTTCCAAAGGGGTGAAGAGACAAGATGTCAGGAGCATTTAACAACTTTCTGTAACCAACAACCTGTCCTCTGGACACTGTCATAGGAAGCGCAGTAAGGTTGGCAACTAGTAATTTAACAGGATCCTTGTGGGAAACGTCTAGAATTCCAGGACAAAGGTAAGACTTGTTACACCCCAGCAAAGGAGGGGAGTATAGCTCTAAGAAAGTCCGCTCAGGTAGTTCATATGATATCTGGGAGTCTATGATAGCCTGAGAGCCTGGGGGGATGGTGATAGCAGACGTGGCCATGAGAGGGATTCCCTCAGTTGCAGGACAAGCCATGGGAGGACACTTCATGTTGGTGGAATGGGTTTGGTATTTTAGGGTGAAAACTCCAGTGGGGTACTCTAGAGTACATGTCTTCAACCGTTTACCAGGAACTTTGATGGGCTCCTCAAAGATCAGAGAGACTTTGTACCCTAGGATAGAAAGATAACCATCTTTTAGGTTGATGATCCCATTATATTCCCAAAGGAACTGGGTATCAACCAAAAGGTCATAGCTCTCATTTTCTAGAACAACAGCCAGCGCAGCCAACAGGAGTTTACCAAATCACATTGATAAGGCAGAGTACGCACCAATGGCGCAAGTCATGGAAAGACCAGCGGTGCCATAGGATTGATGGTAGTTGAGATCAGGGGCCAGCTTAAGTTTCTTCATCAGTTTAGAAGAAACAACGTTGACAGGAGAACCAGTGTCCAGGACGGCTTTGATCTTGACCTTTTGGATAGATATCTCTACTCAGGTGGTGGTACGTCCAAAGGGTGGCAAAACAGCCAAGATATCTTGTGCCTCAGCTAGTTCCTTTTCCCATTTCTCAATCATGCATTGTAGCCCTGGAAACTCCTTATATACAGCTTGGAGAGGGAGTGAGACAGATACATTCTTGAAAACGGCGTCTGCAACTTCAGCGGCTTCCTCTGATGATTCCACTAATAAAGGGGACCATTTTTCCTGAGTAAGATAGGGGCAGGAGACAACTGCTTTGGCCTCAGACAAGGGCTTGGTGGTAGTTGTAGTCTTCCCAGATTGTAGCTTGTAGGGAACGGCAATAGTCTCAGGGACGGCAAGAACAGAATACCCATATGCATCATGGTCTTCAACATCAGATTCATCCACATCAGAATTTTCAGAAATGTCATGGAACAGGAGGAGGATAGGAGGTGCTTCATCATCAGCAGGCTCAGAGTCAGTAGCAGGCGGGGGTGTAGGAGGAGACTGGGAAGAATTGTCAACCAAGAGCGTCTCCGCCTCTAGGTTGACTGTTCTTTTCCCAACTGATCCTTGGGGTTAGCTCCTTCAACCCACAGATTGGTGCAGACACAAGAGTGGTGGCCTATCTGACCACAGTTGTGGCAACCTTGATGTCAAGGAGGATTTTGGGAGTTCATGGTGAGGATACAAGGGCTGCGAGAAGAGGAGCCAGAGTTGGAAGCAGCACAACTCTTCCCAAACAACTGCCCCAGAATGGGTAAGATGCATATCTTGGAGCAGTGTTTTTATACTTTTCATGGAGGACAGCATAGCCTTGTGGGCCTTGAAATGGAGGCATAGGAGTTGATTCACCTTGAGGGCCTGGGCACAGGCCATATATGCTTCATGCGCCATCAATTGTCTGCTTGTTATTAACTGTTGTCCCTCCATGTAAAATCTGTTGGCAAATTCAGCTAATGTCTCTTTGGGCTTGAAGGATATGTGCATGAAAGCATCCTTTTTCACCTCCAGGCTAAGATCACCACCAAACTTGTCAATTAAAAGCTGTTTCATGTCCTCCCAGGCCTTGATGGAGGGCAGCTCTGGTACAACTACCTCTTGACAGGTTGGGTGTAGGCAAGTCAGAATATGTTCTTTCTTAACTTCATCTGATGCTCTGTCTCATAGCAGTCTCATAAATAGTTAAGAAAGCCGCAATAGTCAAGGTTTTAGGATCAAACACTTGCTTAAAAGTAGGCTTGAAGTGTGCCTCAGGAGTTGGACCACTATTGTTGCTATTGAGTACATTTATGCGCAGGGAGAACTCAGCTTCAGATTCAGAGGGGGGTTGTCTAGCCCACAGTTGTCAAACACTTTCTTCAAGGGTTGTCAGAGTCTTGGTGGTTCTGGCACCCATAGTGTTGGCTAGAGAGGTCTGTTGTTCAGTAACATCTAGGCGTTGTCCTTGGGTAGTGACAACCATGGAGAGTTCAGCCAGTTGCAAAGTAAGGAATGGCCCCACTGATAGGCAAGGGGCAAATCTGTTGTTTAACAAATCAATCAGCTCACTCATCTCCTGTACGTCTCTGTCCAACTCAGTCTGGTCTCATTTCAAGTGGTCCACCTCATTAGCTAGGGCAATCAACTCCCTAGCGCAGTGGATTTGAGGAGCCCCTGCCAAACCAGGACAACAGCCATCTTCCTCATTAACCCCGCGTGGACTAGCAGCGGCTGTCACTACCTCACGTAAAGCAGCAACTTCCTGCTGTAGTTCAGCAACCTGAGCAGTCAGCGCAAGAACCTGGGGATCAGGTTGAGGCATTTCAGTAGGATGTCCTTGGCTACAAGTGGAAGCACGTAACTCCCAGATGGCTTCCCAGATTCTCTGCTCTCTGTCCACCAGATCATCAGCAGGAGGAGAAGGCGGAGCATCAGGTTTGGGAGAGGACAGCTCATTCACCTGACTCTGAAGTTTGGCAATAGCAGCGGCAGTGGCAGCTCTCTCTTGATCAAATTCTGCACTGAGCTCATTTAGACCTTGGGCAGCAAGGTCAGCTACCTGTTGCAATTGCTCAAAGGAATAGACACTGAATGCATTGAGCTGTTGCACTAGGCGCTCAAAATTGGAGAGATAAGCGTTTAGGGTGGAGTCTACTTGAGTGCGCCAGGGTTGTTCTAACTGGTGAAACTCATGTAGTCGCTCCCTAACGTACTCAGGGATGGACTGGTGTATTTGCTTGATGGAATTGACTAAACATGTTTGAGAGGTGACCAAATCACACTGATTGTCAGATATCAGGGAGAACAGGGAATGAAGCCATTGTTGGTAGGCAGAAAACTGGTCCCAATGATGGGTAACAGCTGCTTGTAGAGACAAGATTTCTTGAACGTGGAGTCCTAACACCATCTGGTGGTGGGCCAAGGCAAGCTGTACAAAGGATGACAGCAGATGATTAGCGGAGCCAGCCGCTGGGAGGAGGTGTTGTGGAAACTGAGGGGCCACAATTAACTCATAGTATTTGGCACAGCTAAACTGTAACTGAAGGCAAGGGATGGCCCCGTCCCGAGCTATCCCAAGGGCTACCACCATGACTTGTTCCAAGTCAGGGGTACCCATAGGGTAAGCAACTAGGCGGGGACCATTCCCAAGGTTCAGTACAGTAGGGACAATAGGCGGGTTGGCAATGTCCTCCTCAATAGGTGGGCTGGTAATTTCAGGCGAGGTCGACTCCCAAATAGGCGGAGGCAAGGGACCTTCAAATGTAGATGCGAAAGGGATAACCAAGGGGCTTACAGCCCCTGTAGTGAGCACCATTTTTGTTGTGTTCTGAGGCGTGGCACAGACACACAACGGGGAATCCTAACCTTAGGATTAGATTTGTACTAAGTCTTGGTTAGATGACAGGGAAGGCAATAGTGTTTACCTTGCGGCCCTGGATGAATAATCTCTGCTAGGCGTGGCTAGAGAGAGGCGCGGAAGTACAGAAGACACAAAGACAAAAAATGTGAATAGAACTTAATTTTATTGGTAGAATAGGAAATGGATTATATAGTGGTTAGGAATACCACAAAACACTACCAGGACGGTAGGATCACTTGCCACAAGCATGAGTGGGGCAAGTGAGTTGCGCAGAGTCAGGAAACTGAACAATCATATTTCCTGAAGTGGAAGCCAGTTCATTTCAAGAGTCAAAAGCGAAAGCAAGAGATTCATCCTCAAAATGACCCAACAAAGGCAAAATTGAAACATGGTGAATGCCGTTATTCATGACACAGTACAGCAAGACATTCTTTCTCTGTGACACTATAGTTCTTCTCATGTTTGTTGAGGACATAAAAAGTATATACTACAGGGTAATCCACTCCTTCATCATCCAGTTGAGCCAGGATGGCCCCAATAGCTAGGTTGCTAGGGTCCATGTAGAGGATAAATTCCTTATTGTAATCTGGATACACCAAGATGGGAGCTTCTTTGAGTTTTTGTTTAAGAGTCTCAAAGGCCTGTTGTTGACTAGTGGTCCATTTGAAGGGAACATTGCATAACAGTTGAACCAGAGGTTCACTAGTGTTGTCAAAATCAGGGATAAACTGTCTGTAATACCCCATCATGCCCAGAAGGACTTGAACTTCACGTAGGTTGGTGAGGAGAAGCATTTTGTCAATAGTTTCAACCTCATGGCCCAAGAACTCAAGACACTCCTTGAAGAAAGCACACTTTGAGGGTTTCAGTTTGAGGCCAGCTTTCTGAATCTTTAGGAACGCTTTTTTAAGGTGAACCAGGTGATCCATAAAGGTGGCGCTGAAGACTGTTATATCATCCAAGTACACTAGAACACATGAGAGCTTCAGATTGCAAAGGATGGAGTCCATGGCCTGCTGAAAGGTAGCAGGGGCATTTTATAGTCCCTGAGGCATACAGGTAGGCTCAAACAGCTCTTCAGAGGTGATAAGCACAGCTTTTTGCCTATCTTCTGGAGAGAGGTCAACTTGACAGTAACCAGAGGCCAAATCCATTGCGGAGAAAAACTTAGAGCCTCCAAGACGTTAGAGAGCATCATCAATACGCGGCAAGGGGTACAAGTCCTTCTTGGTTAAAGAGTTCAATTGGTGACAGTCCATCACAATACAATGACCCTCATCTTTCTTCTTTAAGATGAGTAGCGGGGAGGCCCATGGACTTTGGGAAGGAGCAAGTAACCCAGCTTCTTATAGTTGCTTGAGTTCTTTAGACACCTGAGTGTCTTTCACTTGACTATGGCAGTAAGGTTTAGCTTGGAAGGGGGAGCGTTGCCAGTGTCTATCTGATGGATAACACCTTTGGCTAACCCATAGTTGGTACTGTCCTTGGCAAAGATATTGAAAAATTGGTCCAGTAGGTCAAGCACCTCCTTATGTTGAACCAGATACATTTTTGGAAAGTCTTGGGCGGTGAACAATGATAAGACTTGTGGCTCATCCTCAGGTAAGTTTAAGTTCTAGAACGTAACAAAGGGATGGAGAGATAGGACATCAGGAGCATTTAACAACCTGCCATAGCCAACAAACTGCCCTCTAGACACATGTATGGGGAGAGCAGTCAAGTTGGCAACCAGCAGTTGAATAGGGTCTTTATGAGAGATGTCTAATATTCCTGGGCAGAGATAGGGTTTGTTGCGGCCTAGCAAGGGAGGGGATTACAACTCCAGGAATGTACACTTAGGTAGCTCATACAATATTTGGGAGTCCAAGATGGCTTGAGAGCCAAGGGGAATGATTATAGCAAAAGTAGCCAGGAGAGGGATCCCCTCAGATGCAGGGCAAGCCATAGGCAGAAACTTCATGTTGGAGGAGTGGGTGCAATATTTTAGAGTGAAAACACCAGTGGGATATTCTAAGGCACACATCTTTAGGCGCTTTCTGGGAACTTTGACAGGCTCCTCAAAGATCAAAGGGACTTTATACCCTAAGATAGAGAGGTAGCCATCCTTTAAGTTGATGATCCCATTGTATTCCCTAAGGAACTGAGTACCAACTAAGAGATTGTAACTCTCATTCTCTAAGACAACAGCAGGTGCGGCTAAGAGTAGTTTGCCAAACTGCATGGGAAGAGCAGAATAAGCCCCTATAGCACAAGTCATGGATAACCCAGCTGTATCATAAGACTGATGATAGTTAATATTGGGGGAAAGTTTGAGCTTCTTGACAAGCTTTGAGGAGATGACATTAACAGGAGATCCAGTGTCTAAGATGGCCTTGGTTTTCACCTTTTGGATGGATATTTTCACACAAGTGATAGTACAACAAAAGGGTAGAAGGACGGCCAGGATATCTTGGGCTTCAGCTAGCTCCTTGTCCCACTTCTCAATCATGTATCTCAAGCCTGGAAACTCCTTATAGACAGTCTGAAGAGGAAGTGAGACTGAAAAATTCTTGAAAACAGTGTCAGCTACTTAAATTGCTTCTTCAGAGGATTCTACAAGTACAGGAGACCTCTTGGCTTGAGTGAGGTAAGAGCAAGAGACAATCTCTTTGGCTTCAGGTAGAGGCTTGGCAGTTGTTGTAGCTTTATCAAAGTATAACTTATAAGGGACCACAATGGTTTTGGGGATGGCAAGAACTGAATACCCATAAGTTTCAGGATTTTCAACATCTGATTTGTCCATGTCAGAGTTGTCAGAGATATTTTGGAACAGAAGTAGAATAGGAGGAGCCTCAGTATCAGCAGGCTCAGAGTTGGCTATGGAAGGGGGAGTGGAAGGAGCATGGGAAGAATTGTCAACCAAGAGCGTCTCCTCCTCTAGGTTGACTGTTCTTTTCCCGCCTGTTCCTTGGGATCAGCTCCTTCAACCCAAGGATTGGTACAGACTCCAGAGTGGTGACCTATCTGGTCACAGTTATGGCAACCTTGACATCAAGGAGGATTCTGTGAGTTTATGGTGAGGATACACAGGCCACGTGAAGAAGAGCCAGAGTTAGACACAGCATGATTCTTGTGTAAAACAGCTCCAAAGTAGGTCAAGTGCATATCCTAGAGCAACATCTTTATGCTCTTCATCAAGGAGAGCATGGCCTTGTGAGTTTTGAAATGGAGACACAAAAGCTGATTAACCTTGAGGGCTTGAGCGCAAGCCATTTAAGCTTCATGGACTGCCAACTATCTGCTTTTTTTCAGTTGCTGTCCTTCTATGTAGAATCTGTCTGCAAACTCAGCTAGCGTCTGATTAAGGCTTGAAAGCAATGTGCGTAAAAGCATTCTTTTTCACTTCCAAACTAAGGTTTCCACAAAACTTGTCAATCAAAAGCTGTTTCATCTCTTCCCAAGTCTCAATTGTGGTCAACTCTGGCACCACCACTTCCTGGCAGGTTGGGTTCAAGAAGGTTAGAATGTGTTCTTTCTTGACCTCATCAGAGGCCTGTCTCATAGCTGTTTTGTAGATGGTCAAGAGGACTGCAATGGTGGATGTTTTGGGATCAAAGACTTGCTTAAAAGTAGGGCTGAAGTGTGCTTTGGGGGTAGGGCCACCATTGTTGCTATCAAGTACATTTATAAGCGGGGAGAATTCTACTTCAGATTTGGAGGGGAGCTGTCTGGCCCACAGTTGGGGAACACTTTCTTCAAGAGTAGTCAAGGTATCAGCAGTATGGGCACCCATATTATTAGCTAAGGTGGTCTGTAACTCAGTAACGTCTAGACATTGACCCTGTGTTGTTACTACTGTGGAAATCTTGGCCAGTTGGGAGGTCAGGGAAGGATCCACTGAGAGGCAAGGGGCAAACATGTCATTTACTGAATTGATTACTTCACTCATCTCTTGGGTATCCCTGTCAAGACTAGAGTGATCCTGCTTCAGGTGGTCCACCTCATTGGCTAGAGCAATCAACTCTCTAGCACATTTGATTCAGGAGGCTCTTGGAAGACCAGGGCAGCAGCCATCTTCATCAATAACCCCAGTTGGACTAGGAGCAGTTGCCACCATTTTGCGTAGGGCAGCAACTTCTTGCTGTAGCTAAGCAACTTGAGTTGTTAAAGCAAGCACCCAAGGATCAGGCTGAAGTGTTTCAGTAGGGAGACCTTGACTGCAAGTAGACGCTCACAGCTCTCAAATGGCATCCCACAGTCTCTGTTCTCTACCCACCAGATCATCAGACAGGGGAGAAGGCAGAGAATCTGGCTTGGGCTAGACAATTAATTCACTTGAGTCTGGAGCTTGGCTACAGCGGCTGTCATGGCAGTCCTTTCCTGATCAAATTCTTCATTGAGGGCACGTAGATCCCTAGTGGCGTGATCTTCTACTTGTTGCAGTTGGTCAAAAGAATAGGTACTAAACACATTGAGTTGTTGCATCAGACGTTTGAAATAGGTGAGGTAGGCGTTTAAGGTAGAATCTACTTGGGTTCTCCAGGGTTGTTCTAGCTGGTGGAACTCATGTAGACGCTCCCTGACGTATTTGGGGATGGACTGGCGCATTTGCTCAATGGATTTAACCAAGAGGGTCTGGGAAGTGACAGAGCCGCACTGATTGTCTGACACCAAGGAAAACAGGGAGTGGATCCACTGTTAATAGGCAGCAAACTGATCCCAGTGATGAGTGACAACTGCTTGTAGAGACAAAATCTCCTTAATGTGGAGCCCTAACACTATTTGATGATGGACTAAGGCAGATTATACAAAGGATGAAAATAGGTGCTCAGGGAGCCAGCTGCTGAGAGGAGATGCTGTGGAAAATGCAGAGCCACAATCAATTTATAGTATCCGCTCAACTGAACTGTAATTGAAGGCAAGGGATGGCCCCTTCACAGACTATCTCAAGAGCTCCACCATGACTTGTTCTAAGTCAGGGGTACCCAAAGGATAGGCCACTAGGCGGGGACCATTCCCAAGGTTCAGCACACTGGGGAAAATAGGTGGGTCTGCAATGTCTTTCTCAATAGGAGGACTGTTAATTTCAGGTGAAGTCGGCTCATGTATAGGAGGAGGCAAAGGACCCAAAAGTGTGGTTGCAAAAGGGGTAAACAAGGGGCCTACAGCCCCTGTAGTGAGCATCATTTTTGTTGTGTTCTGAGGCACAGCACAGACACACAACAGGAAATCCTAACCTTAGGATTGGATTTATACTAAGTCTCAGTTAGTTGCAGGAAAGGCTATTGGATTATCTTGTGGCACTGATTGAATAATCTCTACTAGTTGTGACTAGAGAGAGGCACCAAAGTACTGAGAGACACAAAGATAACAATGTGAATAGAACTTAATTTTTATTGGTGATTAAGAAATGGAATATATAGTGGTTTATGACACCACAAAACAATACCAGGATAGTAGGATCACTTGCCATAAGCACAAGTGGGGCAAGTGAGTTGCGCAGAATCAGGAAACTGAACAATTGAATTTCACAGTTTGGAAACAGACCCAATTCAAAGGGCAAAAGCAAAAAAGAGCAATTCATCTATGAAATAACCACACAAAGAAAAAATCAAAACAGTGTGAATAGCAGCATTCACAACAATAGAGTCACATTTAAAGCACAAAATCCTTCAGTGCCCTTTCATGCCTTGAAATGGGGCTCACTTCAAATCAGGTAAAGGACTCATTTACATTCTGACTGGTTATTTGAGTAATCTTCAACTCACTTGTGAAGGTGGCCAGTGATCTATCTGTCCTTTTAATGTTTTGTGGTAAACATTTACTATATAAAAATTATTTAGATTCACCTAATAAATGTTGGGATCACTCCTAACATAGCTCTGAATGAGGATCAAAGCAAATAATAAGTACAGTCTAGTGCAAAAGGGGAGAATTGTGAAATGCTAGATTGAGATGTCACTGCTTCATTAAGCATGATGTCATGATAGCATAGATGACGTAATTCATACAATCATATCTCAGCTGTTAATCATTGGATTTCAATGCCCAAAACCCGCATTCAAGAGCTCTCAACAGCGCCTACAATTTATCTTAATGAATTAAGTCAGGTCAAAAAGGCCATTTGAGAGCAAAATTGAGCAAAAGCAATCCCCCCTGCATGAACTCCTGTTGCATGAAATGATGTCATCCATGAAAGTTTATCTCAGCAAAAAAGAAAGCAAAATAATTGGATAACTAATCATTTTAAAGCTCTTTGTATTTCAAGCATCATTTGATAATGAATAAATACCCATTAAGAACCCATCTTTTGCGTAAAACCCACTGGAACACAAGACCTTGTAACTAATGAAATTCCAATTTGTTAATGCACAATCCACACAAGGGAGGAAACAATCAGATAAGTCCCAGAATTTGGGGATAAAAATAGAGGGTAGGTCATGTAGCCCTGAAAAATTCAGGAATAAAACCCAAACCTTGGCCATCAATCCTGGCACTAACCAATGGGGATCTGGGACCCAGTCCACACGGTTTGAGCCAGACTCTTGCCAAATCTTACTACTAAGTCTAAAATTAGACCTTGAGGAAGACTTAGGCCCATTTCCCCTCCTGATAGTAATCCATTGGCTACAACCAGGAATGGGCAATCTAGACCTAGATAGTAGAAAAACAAAGGTTTGACTATATTCCAATTGCCTGATTTCAATATTCATCACCAAGTCTTTTGTGATTCTCCATTCCCTGCTTTCACTCCCACTTACAAAACTTTGCACATTAGGAGATACTAATTATAAACAAAATTTGAATACTTGATAGCTTAAGCTATCATTGAAGTTCTACCCAATCTTACTATCTATTTTCCTCTAATAATTATAGAAAGTAAGCTCTGCTGTATTTATACAGCTGGGCTTTACAATAAAATTAAGTTCTATTTACACTCTATTTTTGTGCTTATTATTGTACTTTGCCATCATCTCCCTAGTCTTGTCTAGAAAAGATTTCTGATAATTATTATTTACAGAACCCTAAGGTAAATTCCTTATTCATACCTGAAGACCAACCTTTGGCTTAACATAAACCCAATCCTACTGTTAAGATTTCCAATTGTGTTCCTTGGCTGTGCCTAAGTAAAAATAATGTCAAAACCGCAGGCTTGACCCGCCAGCAAGGTTCCAACCAAGCAGGTTTCTGACCCGCAATCCAATTATCCGGTCACTCAAAGCCAGACTAGGAAGTCAACTCAAGTTACCAAATACAACAACATGAACAAATGATGATCCCTCACGGTGGATACCTCAATTTGGCGCTTGACTCATTAGCAGGATCAAGCCACCCCCTCTTCCATCCAGCC